>BQKN01063688.1:307268-318133 GCA_022839385.1 Asparagus kiusianus
AGGAAATTTATATTTTGACAGGTCTTGTTCTCCATCATGAGTTGTGATCAGATCAAGCATCTGCCCTGAAGCTGTCTGAAATTCTACCTGGCAAGACATATTATTTATTTGTCGCATGATGAGCTAAAGAATCAAAATTGAAACCATAACATCTATTTCAGATTTATTTACCTCATTGAACAAATCTAAGAGGTCAACATAGTAAGGCTTTTCCTTGAAATGTAGTTTTAGCATCCGTGGGATGTGGTTACGAAGTAAAACCCCGTCATTTACAGCAATATGTCCAACCTAGTGAGCAATATGAGAATTATCAGTTCTTTATAGTAAGATGAATACAATAAATATAATTACCTACTACAAGATTATTTGAGTCAGACTTGGTCCCTAACAAAACTATCTGAATTAAGCATAACATTTGAGGAAAAACTCATACCGGATTAATTCAATAAAAGGAAATTAAAAAGCACAAATATTTAGCCAAATTACCATAGCTTCTTCCCCAAAAGACAATAACAAGCAGATATCTCACATGAGTTTTATCTGGAAATATTTATGGTAGACTATAGTTCTCATGACTCAATGATTAAATGTTCGCATTGTCTGATGGAGGAACCATAGAATTCTTAACAGTTAAGCACTCTCTGACAGGAGGACTACAGTGATGGGTGATGACCCATGGAATGTATTTGCTCAGAGTGTTACGAAGATACGTATCTATAAAAGATTTTTGACAGCCATAATAAATGCCACATCCGGCATCCAAAAGCACACAGAATATGTACTCAGATTGGTATTGCACCTTAGAATGCATAAAGTAGAAAGTTAAAAATACTTGAAATCTACGAGGTTAAAATTGTTCTGGAGTATGTGAAAATCTAGAAGTGAAAGTGAATAGGTACAATAATACACTAGGTTTGCAATTGGTTAAAGAGCCATATTAATACGAATATTCTAGAATACAACCCCTCATAGTTAGGGGTATAACTCATATCGAAAATGAATTACAGTCTCTAATCTCCCCTTTGCATATAAAGCATTGATCCACATCTTCAACAGGGTGTCAACTTAAAAGGTTGTGTTAATGCTAAAGAACTCAGTGCTATGGTTTCCTCCCGGTAGGGTTCCTCAACCAGCTCCATTGACAAGGCATCACAACATGGAAGTTAATTTAAATAGGAAGATAAGATGAGTACTTAGGTTTCCAAAGCAGACTTATTTTGACCCAGGTTTCTCGAGAGAGATTTAAGATCTTAACAAACAATGCCTAATAAGATATTATGGTAAATAAAAATATTATGGAAAACAAGTCATTTTGAAATCAGTTACTTGCATGCCCAAACAGGAGTTTGTCTATTCAGAGTTCAGAGTTATGTCTTTGGATAACCCACTAATATGTTCCACTTGAATATTTCCCTACAAATTTGAATTTGAGCATTTAAGCTCAAGTAATCAATGTTCTAAAGAGAGAATCTACGAGAAAAATTGTTTCATAGGGGTTTTTTATATTAGTCCCCCTAATCTCATATTTTCAGATTACTCCCCCAAATCTTGATATTTTGAACTTAGTCCCCAAATCTTCAAGTATTCAAGATTAGTCCCCAAAATCTTCATGTTTAGAAATTAGTCCCCAAATCTGTTAAATGTTTTAAATTGGTCCTTCTAGTTAGCAGTTGGTGGAAAGATTTAGGGAACTAATTTCAAAATACTTAAAGATTGGGGGGGACTAATTTCAAAATATCTAGATCTGGGGAACTAAATTCAAAATATGAAAGATTTGGGGGACTAATTTTAGATAAAATCCCTAATTAAATAAAGAAAATTTGCTTCTATCAACCCAATCAAACAAGTTGATATTTTTGGTCTAAACTCTCGTAGAAAAAGAAAGAATATAAGAGGAGGAAGATAAACTAGAACATCAATCATTTTCTCAAACTATCACGGATAGAGAAAAGAATATAGGAGGAAGATAATAAGATCATTTACTTGCATTGAACTAATATACAAGACAGTCAATCATTTTCTCAAATTATCACAGATAGAGAAGAGAATATAAGAGGAAGATAATAATTTTGTTTACTTCCTCAATATTGGGATTCTGTGGCAGCATGTTGACAAGGAACGAAAAAGCGCCGAAAAAACTTCAGATGAGCAGTACTCGGTGAATAGTGCTCTGGTGAACAATGACAAACAGTTGTGAACAGTAACTTTTTCTTCTTTAAAACACAAGATCAACTAAGTAAAAATAAATTAGGGATAGAAGATAGGTGGTTAGGCTAGTTTCACACACAGACATCTAATCTGAAAGATGACTTCACGTCTTGAGGAATCACTCCAAAATATCACGTAAATAAAATTTTATTCATCATAAACCCTCTGCCGCCTTATAAGAATCCCTTCACTCTTTTATAGAGTTTGAAACCTTTATCTAAACAAAATAACTCCAAAATCAACTCAACCTAATATGTAAAATAAATTAAACAAACTTAAACCTATCCTAACAGAAATAAAATCCAATACCTAATTCTAGTATATCTAAAATCCAACGTAATTTTAAAATCCTAACAAGTTTATCCCTACACTCTGAATCAAATTGATCTTCGAATTTGTCCGGCATCAGTTCTCCCCTTGTTGACGGGGAACTGAATAACCAATCCTATTTAACATCATTTCCGTTCCGCATCATCCAGTATCAGAGCTGAAGGATCCATCTTCTCTCCAAAAATGAAGAAAAAACGATCTACTTCATGATCTCAAATTATCATCTGATTCAAAGCCCGAGCAAGATCAAAGTGCCTTCATGATGACACCGCAGAAGCCTATGATCTCTTCTTAGTGTTCTCGACGAGGACGTCGGATTTAAAGAGAGGAAGATTTGATTTAGGACATCTAGAAGATTAGATTACCTAGGATTTTTAGGATATGATTTTTAGTTATTTGAATAGAATTAGATCAGTTATTTGATTAGATTTATTTTTTATTGGTTTTGATTAAATTTATTATTTAGAATTTGGATTTATTTATTGCTACAAAAAAGATTTTAATATTTTATTTTAGAGATAGTGAATTGATATGAATAAAAGTTGTAAGTTTTGAGTGACGCTTTGGAGTGAATCCGCATCGTTTCTTATTCCTCACATAATCATAATTCTATTCATCAATAATGTTCTTTCCTTATGGAGGATACAAACTATTTATAGAATAAACTTCACATTAAAGATAACATCAAATCACCTAAACCTTATCTAATATAACTGAAAATATTATCCTAACCAAATATCTAAAAGAAACATCTAAAAAGATAAACTCTCAAGCTGCAAATCCCTATCAACTAAAATAAAATCTTCTAAATAAAATCCAAACTAAATTACCAAATAAAATCAACTCAATCTTAACTTGCTCTGCATCAAATCTCCCCTTGTAGGTCGAGTTTTATAAAGAGAGTATAAAATTTCTTCAATTAGTGGGTAATATTTTTGTATGCACTGCGGGATCTTTAAAATTATCTGCATAACTCGAGAACGTGTAGGTGACGCAAGATTTGGAATAACACACTCTATTAGTGAATTACCATAGATTGGAAGTATCTCGAACTGCACTTTAACTTAGAACTCGGGCTTTAGGTTTGATTCAAGCTCGGCCTTTGGGTCAACCTTGTGCTCAGTCTTTGGTTCAAGCTCGAGTTGAAGTTTGTGCTCTAAATTTATCTTCTGATTTTCTTCTTTTCTGGATCTTGTTCAGATTCGAGCACTGGATTAGGTTCATGATCTGATTTTGATTCCAAATCTAGTTCAGGTTCCACTATCGATTTTGGTGTCGACTCCGATTTTAAATCTAGATTTGACTTGGCTTCATATTATAGATCCCCATCTTATTGGGTCAACGATACTTTTGTCTCGAGCTTTGAAGAAAAATAGTAATATTTTTCTAGTTCTAGTTGGATAACTAGAATTACTCCTTTCAAGCAGAAACTTTATCGGTGCTCATGAACGTATATGGTTGATGACCAGAATAATTGTGACTAAAACAACTAAATCTTGAGCTTCTCCTTCTAGCATAAATTTAGCTTACATATACATCTCCCAATCCGAAAAATCAAAAATAGAAAATAAATCTTCTAAGTCTTGCATCCAGAGCTCAAAATCATATTTCTCTTCATATCCATCAAACCCATAAAAGTAAGATACATTGCCAAATTTCAAATGATTAAATTCAAGTTGTTGTGATGAAGTGGATGTTTATCCATGATTATCGTGGACCACTAAACTTCCCCGATACCAAATGATGCGAAATGGAGGTGAAGATGCACAATACCGTGTGAGCAGTAACGCTTGAATAGTGTCAATGAACAGTATTTTTAAAATAAATTCAGAATTAAAAATAAATAAATAGACTAAACCGGGTTCACTCACGACATCTAACCTTTGAAAATAATATAAAAGGTCGGCTTCACACAAGGACCTAATCAAAAAAACATGGCTTTACACATGGAATCACTCGAAAGTATCACTCAAAAGTCATAATTTTTATTCATATCAATTCTCCATCTCAAAAATGACACATTACAATCCTTTTTAGCAAAAAATAAATCAAAATTCTAATTGATAGATCTAATCAAATCCAATAAAATGACAAGATAGTAAATCCAACCAAATAACTAATCCAATCCTATCCAAATATTTAAAGATCATATCCTAAAAACCTAACTACTCTAATCTTCCAAATGTCATACATCAGATGTTCTCTCCAGTAAACACAATTCTCAATAGTCATTACAGGTATATCTAAATTCTTTCGCTTAATCCACTCTTCATTTTTAATTTTTAAAAGATCAGTAGGCTGGTAACTGGTAAGTCATTACTAAAACATGATTCATGCATGAAAACACCAAAAATTGGGTAATAAGCTAACCTACTATTGTTGTAACGCCATACAATCAAAAGATAATTATTTCTAAGGCTTTTTCCCCTAGAAAACACCTTTAAAATAGGGCCATCATATAGAAGAAACCACATCTGAATGTCAATCAATATATAAACTGCATTTGAAGTAGGTTTGTGTTGCAATCAACCGCCTTTCAAACATGAATGTGAATGTCAACGAAGGGAAATAAGGCCAACTATAAATCCATTTGATTGGTTCATCATGGAGTTTCTCCAAAATTTGAGGCTTTTTTATGATTAAGTGGTCATTCATACATCTTCATCTAAGGCAATAAAAAATTGGCCTTTGCAATTTACTATTTTAGCAAATCAATCACTAAAATTTTTGATCTTTTGCAATAGTCAAGAAATCTTTTATGATAATAGTGCTAATATGATTCACCACATCTGTTACAAGAATGGATGCATGGGTTACTGCATCAAGATATTCGTAAGTGATTACATTGCTTGAGTTTACTGTAGAAGCTTAACTACTACCACCGCAAAAATCATATATTGCGCCCAATAAAGTGCACAGGCACAAGAAACTTCTCAAACGGCCTCCAACAGAATGATTGACTATACTTGAATGCTATTGTAAATGGAAGTTTTCATTCTTAAAAGATGGCCATTTGTATTTGTTGTTTTACCCAGAATAGCACAAGGACCTAAAGTTGATGATTTCGCATACTGGTTAGCCTGTAGGAACCAGTGATCATTATTCCTTATGCTACTATTTCTTTTAACTTCATTATTGAGATAGTCTAGGGAGAAATAAACGAGTTGGCCTTTATGAGGCATGGGCAGGAGTAAGCATCCTGTGTGCTCTAGCAGACATTGGCTGCTAGTCAGCTGCGTGTGTTGTCTCTCTGTGTGTGTTATTCAGGACATTACTCCTTTTCTCATTTTAGAACAAATCTTTAGATAAAAGATTGTCTAATACAATAATGATATGCACCAACATAGTGTTATGTCTTCGTAAAACAATATAGCCCATGTGAAAAGGATGGATGTGAAACATCAATCTATAATCATGAAAAACCGATCTGAGTTTTAGCTTATTAGTGGAACTTCAAATTAAATGTCCCGAGCAATAGCATCAAACGTTGAAAGAATTCTGTTAAAAATATAAAAGGTTAACTAGCCAACCTTAGGAAGTCTGAACCAACAAGGCTGGCCTCTCCTTGTGTGGGAATTATCCATGATATCATCGACTACGAGAAAGTATGCTTGCAACTGCATATATCATCAATGAAAGAATCTCAAAGTGGGAAGCAAACCATGAAATGTAACTATTTTTAATTTAATTGCTTAGAGGAAGATGCTTATAACTAAGAACGTGAAAGGTGATTGTTTACCCATTCAATGCACCAACCAAGGACACTTGAAAGAAAGAATTCATCGTCAGTGAGTTGGCTTCCTTCTTTCAACAATTTGTAGCTATCAACGACAGAGATACCACGGTTTAGCTTTCCTGCAAACATATTATCTCCATGTCAAAATGGTTCATGAATAAGTACTGGGGCTTAATTTAATAACTATAAAAAATCAAAAATTGTGAACCCTCGCACATGATGTGTCAGCATTATTTAAGAAATGCAGGCTGGGTATGTTACTCAATTTGATAGCATATGATCAACTTATAAGCAGATAGCTGCTCACCTCCAGGTACATTATAGTCCAGCATCTGCCACAGAAGCAACCATGAAAACAAAAGATTATTGAGTCATCCAAATATGAGAGGTTAATGAGTTATATAGCAATTATAAAATGTCAAACGATCTTAAAAAAAACACATATGATGAAAAATATCATATACAGTTCACAGCGTTTCAATCCAAGTATAACTGAATTAACTGAATAAATACTTTCCAAGAAATTCTACTTATTGGATAGAATGGTCATGACCACTTCTGACATTATTAGAGTATATCTAACTGTTATAGCAAGAAGGCGAAATTCCACCACTTTAAAAGTCCATAAAATTTTCTTAAGTTGTAACCGAAAATTGACATTTGAGTTATTCGATTTTCAAAGACCAAAAGCAACGCAAACATTCACGACGATACACGAGCAAGATCCAAGAGATCCAACGATTTTAGAGTACTGCTCACCCGATCGATCCATTGGCGGGAGTCATCGGTGTAATCGAAGGCGGGATCATTGAGGATCTCCGATTTGAGGCGGGCGTATATCTCGACGAACCTCGACTTGGTATCGACCGCGCTCCCGTTCGAATCCGCCATTGATGGATCCCGAGCTGCTTCTTTTTCTTCTTCTAGAGAGGGAGAGAGTAGGGAGTGAGGGGATGAAATCTCAGATCTCGTCTCTTAAGTGGGGGAGTGAGGGAATGAAATCTCAGATCTCGTCTCTTGTTTGGGTGGAGGGTAGAGAGGGGGAGGGGAAGAGAAATGCGGCTTTGAACTTCTTTGGGAGTCTTTTTAAGGAGGGTAGAGAGGGGGAAGGAAGGGAACAGAGGGTAAAATTGTTTGGTTTATTTTCCCCTCTGATTTGAGCGGTAGAGGAGGGTAAACGAGGGTAAAAGGGTGTCATGATATTCTTATCCTCATCAAAACAAATAAAATGGCTGATGTGTTATTAGTATAAAGTCATTTATGTAAATTTACATATATTTACTTTCTTTCACCTTCATTCACCTTACTCAACTCCCAAACAATATATTACAATTCTCTTCCCTTCTCTTCCTTTCCCTTCCCGTTGTTTACCTTTCCTTCCCTTTCCTTAGTAAACTCCCAAACACACCAGGGGGGTGTTTTATATATTCGTTATTGTAATTTGGGGTAAATCCAATAGGATAACTAGTTTCAGGCCCGTGCGATGCACGGATTTGGTTAATATACAAAAATTGATGTAGCAAAAGAATACAAACAGTTCAAACAGTTTACGAAGCATCTTGTTTGAAAAATTGAAAAGGCAGGGAGAGTTAGTTCAAAGCTCAAGGAGAACTTTTTATTTTTTATTTTTTATTTCAAATTTAATATGGAGAACTTTTGTAGAAACTTGACAAGTGGCACTTGCAAGAAGATAGCAATTGATATGTTTGCCGAGTGTTGTTTAAAATGGTATGGGTCATTTTTACCAAGTGGCATTTTTGCCAAGTGGCGAATTGAAGGGTAACAACTTTTAGTAATAGTATATAGATTTTACCCGGATAATCTGAGTGGGGGTAAAATAGGGTAATGGGATAATTTGAATAGGACAATTAGTATGACATTTTTTTATAATATATATTTATAGCTCAATTAAATTCAAGTTTAACTTGACATAACATAAAATGATTAAATAAATAATAGTTATAATATAAAATAATATTATTTTTAAGATTATTTTAATATAACATATTAAAAATAATATAATAATAATAATATTAATCAATCTTAAAATATTTTAATGTTTATTTTAAATATTATGCTAGATTAACAAATTTTTTAATTGCAATAATTATTTAATCATTCATACATCTATTACAATGATGATGATAAAGTCTTAATTATTACAAATAAAGTCACAGTCGGTAACTTAAATCTTAATTATTACAAATATAATCTACCGGCATATAACTTTGCTCCTAGACTCCTTGGGTTACGTTTGTCTCATCCTCCCACATTGTGTTTGCTATTTGTTCTCTCCAACGTGATGCAGCTGTCCGTTGTGCTTGTTGAGTTTGTAGGTCATCGTCCTCATCAGAATCACCATCAATCGGAGCAACATTGTGTGGTGCCTCTGGAGGAAGATCAGAAACTTCAAAGTCATCGTTAGAGTTCTCCATCTTCAAAAAATTATGCAGACCAATAGATGCCGAGATCATACTTTTTTGTGTCTCATATGGAAAACCTGGAGGTTGAGACTTAAAAATTGTAAACCTAGACTTTAAAATGCCAAAAATACGTTCAATACAATTTCTAAGTGATGCATGTCGATGGTTGAATAACGCAAATATCATCCTACAACGCAAATATCTTGAGAGTAATCTTCAACATTTTGAGTTTCTGAAGCAAAATTCATCCTACAACGCAAATATCAATAATGAGTTTCCATATTCTGACGATTGAGTCCAGTTATGATTGTCAGCATGGAGGTGATATGTAAATATATATATATATATATATATATGTTTCAATCATCACTGCAATGTGGGGCATCTTTATCTACTGCAATATAGATCCACTGCAATAAATATCGGTTATAATTACTACATTCCTTTATATTTTCACAAAACTACCACTTTGTGCGTTAATGTGTTAAAACTACCACTTTGCAATATAGATCCACTGCAATATAGATCCTTTATATTTTCACAAAACTACCACTGCAATAAATTAATATCGGTTATTCTTCGTCAGTCAGACGACAAACCATCCCTCGAACATCTAAGCTGCTCAGACAATTCTCTATCGAAATATACTTAATTTGGAGTATTTATTAATAAATGCTCAAATAATGGTATGGGAAATGGAAAAATATCTTAATACAAGTGTATCATCCTTTTTGTCTTAAATAATTGTATAACAATGAAAATAATGGGCTCTGTTTCAAATGATATTTTCTGCTTTCATTCTCTTGTACAGAAAACCAAACTATTTGCATGTTATCTCATCTCTGTAAAATTATGGATTTATAGGCAAAACATTCGTTGATACTTCACGATTCTGCTACATTAGTCTTTAAAAAAAGGGTTCAAGCTACAGGAAAAATATACAGCTTACACCATATGGCTTTGGTTTTAAAAGTACACCTTATACTCAACTATTTAGGACAAAAATGTAGAAAGTTCCAGTAAAATATGAATACACTGCATACCAAACTGTTTAACACATAAAATAGAAAAATGGAAAGTGTCTTATACTCATTGATGAGGCGGTGCCGCGAGGTGATGGCGGCAGCGACCGAGCCCGAGAACGGCGGCGGCGGAGCGGGCGTTTGAGCTCGAGAACGACATCGTCAGCGTCGGCGAACGGCGGCGGACGAGCTAGTGACAGCAACGCACGAGCTCGAGTCGGAGAGAGGAGGCGGAGGAGGCGACCGACGAGCTAGAGACCGGAGCCGCTCGAACTCGAGGTGGAGAGACGAGGTCGGATCTGGGGAGCGTCAGGTCTCCAACTGGGTTTTATGGTTCCAGCGAAAGAATTGGGGCAAAATTTGGGGGCAAGGCTGAACTTTGCTTTTATAGCTGCGATAAATTGGGGCAAAGTGGGGTATTTGTCCCAGAATTACCTCCAACAAACTAATAACACCACAAAGATTACTCCAGTTCCAATTACCCCAATGAATAACACCAAACATTGTTGTTCCAAAAATTATCCCATTACCCCAACAATTACCCCAATGAATAATCCACCCTAGAACCAGATGGCGAATTAGATTTACCCTCGTTGTTTCGAGGAATTACCAGAATGTCATCATTCCACGTGGAGAATTTTGCTCCAGGGCCCAACAGTTGAATGGCAGGACTCAGCCGGATTGGACGGGCAGGGGTGCATCCCGGCTGGGCTCGGATATGATGTTTATTATATCCATATCCGCTAAAATCGGATATGGTTACGGATATAGATGCGGATATGCATGCGAATACAAAACAAATATGAGAAAACTAGATAGTATCAAGAAAAACATAGTTCATGTGATACAAAAGAGGTCGTTAATATGTTCATTAAAACTGAAAAGCAAAGAGTAGACATCTTGATCATCAAAATTAACCACAAATCCATGATCTAAGAATTGAAACTATCGTAAGAGTATGACTAATATATATTCGGATATTTTGGATGCAAATACGGATATTTCACTGCAAAACCATATCCGTAACTATATACTATTAGTTATAAATTTTAGTAACCATATCTGTATCCTGATGGATACAGTTACGGATATTTCCTCAGATACAGATACGGTTTAGCACCCCTAGGTCAATGGGTCGAATATTTT
>BQKN01063688.1:318533-341673 GCA_022839385.1 Asparagus kiusianus
GTCGTTAATATGTTCATTAAAACTGAAAAGCAAAGAGTAGACATCTTGATCATCAAAATTAACCACAAATCCATGATCTAAGAATTGAAACTATCGTAAGAGTATGACTAATATATATTCGGATATTTTGGATGCAAATACGGATATTTCACTGCAAAACCATATCCGTAACTATATACTATTAGTTATAAATTTTAGTAACCATATCTGTATCCTGATGGATACAGTTACGGATATTTCCTCAGATACAGATACGGTTTAGCACCCCTAGGTCAATGGGTCGAATATTTTAGCAAAATGTCATTAAATACCTCGTAGCTTCACTTTCTTGGTACGTATATATTTTTAGTTATATTTTATAGCATTTATATATCCTAAATTAATTAAAAGTGGCGTGTTAATATTTTATATTTTGTAAAAGTGAAATTCTTTATCAAAAAGTTCTAATATAACATTTATATGATAATCTTATAGAATCTGGGTAGGTTTAATAGTATTTAGCAAATTGTTGATAGCTGATATCAAACAGTCAATTAAAGAAGTGATTAAGTTGACGGAGGTCTTCTAACCCTCCAAATGTCTGACTCTGGAGTAGGTTGTTCTTCTATGCGAAAGTAGCAAATCGTAAGAGGGCGGAGTTAGATGCCTCAGTTGCTCCTCCGACGATTAAGTTAGTGATTTGCTTGAGTGGAAAATTAAAATGAATTGTTGTAATTCTAAAACACCGTTGGTAGAGGTAATGATCTTACCTTATTATTCAAAATACTACCCCTATTTATAGTGATGGTAGAAGGGTAGAATGATAACTTCGGCTAAGTATGGAATGATGGCCACGTTAGCCTCTACTTTATGGTTGTCGGCTGACGAGTGGAGGAGAGGTCACCTTGGTATTTAATGTGAGGTGATTGGGGGCGTGCGGTGCCGACTGGTCTAATGTGTCATAAAGACTATTGGGGGCAGATGAATGTGGGGTGATTGGTTGTTAGTGCGCGGGGAGGGGCTCAAGGCTTGAGGAATTTGTCGCCTTTTACTCGTCCAGTTGTCGAGAAGTACCGCCCTTTAAGTCGTCTTCGCAGGATGTCTGTTGAATGGTCTGTTGAGTAGGTCGATCAGGGAGTCGACCTAGCTAGGGATCAACACGTAACACTATTTGAGTCACCCTCACGAGATGTCGACATGTCGAGTTGTCTGAGCTGGGTCTTGGGTTATTTTGAAGTATTGGCTCGATTACATATAATGTGGGACACATGTTTACCATAAACTGAGGATTAGTTTTTAGCACTAGAATGACTATAACAATTGGCCCATTTTACTTGGAGTCAGCCTAGGTCGGGTCTAAGTGAAATATAACAGTTCTTGATGAGTCATGAGGGGCATTAATAAGGGATCTGAAAAGTTATTTGGATGCGATGTGGCTGACGTCAGTGAATTCTTTTCAATTGTCATTGCTTCGTGTTTCGTGCAGGATTGCGGACTATCTAAGGCGAGCATGCTTTATCTTAATTCAGGGAAGGCTACTTCGAATCTAGAATTAATCTAGGTCGTTGTCTGGGGTTCAAGTCGTCTATTGAGATTATGATAGTTGGAGGCCCAGTTGCATATAAATAGGGCTATCCTAGCGAGGGAGTGGTTACTGCTTTTTTAAAACTCTGAATACGCGTTTACTAAGTGCTCTGAACACCTTCTCCAACAATAATCCATAGTATGAATGGCGGTCCCAGTTCTCAATGCTAGACAATAAATGTTAGCATAGGTGGACAACATATCAGCCAGACCAACGAGACCAGCGCCTTCGGCCGCTTGAGCTGAGAGGGTGAAGAAGGCCCCTTGAAAGATCGGTAGCCAAGGACTTGGAAGTGCGGTCGAGATAGGTGAGACTGAAGTCATCCATATGGATGCGGGATCTTCAGCTTGGGAAGAGGAGGAAGAGACCGATCATGAGGCCAGGGTCGAAACTCAGGCCTATACATAGGAGGAGGGAGCCCTTATCGACCCAGTCGAGTTGACTCGCCGTCGGGGGAAAGATCTGATCGGAAAGGAGGCCTTTTCCTATGGAGGGTTTAGCGTATCCATATCCTCATCGAGTCAACGAGAAGCTTAGGAGAGGATGAGGATGTTGCCGATTAGGTCCTTAGGTGCCGGCTCTCGGTATACTAGGGAGCCCTCTCTAGGGCATCACCATCAACCTACCCGCAGTCTCGATACAAGGGGGTCGGTCCTTATATACTAATCGCCCAAATGAGAGTAGAGGATCAGTTCTACCTACCTCGTAACGTAGAGATTCTGGGGGAAGTTCCCAATGTCATCCTCCATTAAGCCCTCCGGAGCTACTTGGTTCGTGGGGCTCTTATGGAACGAGAACTCTTTGTTCGCATGGAGAAAATTTGAACTTCCTACCTCAAAATCCAAGGGGAGTTGGAATATAGGCTAGCTAACGTGGGGGTGACCTTGAAGAAGCCCTCAAAGGAGCTATCGACTAAGGAGGATGAGTCGGGCAACTAGTGGCAAGAGATGGAGGTGCGGGAGCAAATGATCGAGTGTTTGAAAGCCTCAGATGCCTAAAAATCCTCTGAGATCGATAAGCTCAAGCGCAAGCTCCAAGAGAGCAACAGGAGGGTGAGACATCTATCTGAGAAAGTCACGTCGTGACTGCAAGATAAGGACTATGCTCTGGTGTAGGTTGAGCCTGAACACCAAACGGCCCGGCACGCTAGGGACAAGCTTGAGGAGGAGGAAGTAGCCCGGATGAGACTCCAAGAGGAGAGTGCTCATCGCAGGGTGTTCCTAGTTGATGACCAGAGCTAGACCGCCTATCTGGAGTCTGAGGCATATCGATCTGAGGTTGTAGAGGAGTATTGCCAAAGACTTTTTGGAAAAGTAGAGGTATCAATCGCTTGCAAAGTGGGGTTTGACTACCTCAAGGCTCGACTCCCAACAGAGATGAGGAGCGCACCCGATAGTTTCTACTATCCTCCTCGAGTCACTAATTGTTTAGATTTTCTCTTGGAGATAGAGAGCCAAGGTGGGGCTCGACCTCAGCGAGGGAGGTACGGAGGATGAAGGGTCGGATGAGGAGATTAATGAGGCCCCCGATGAAAGGGCCAATGAGTGAGGTGAGTGCTCGACCAAGGAGAACGGTGACAGTTCAAGCCAAAAAAAGAGTGCGGGCGCCGAGCAGGAAATGTGCTCGACTCGTTCGCCACCTAGTGCCAGCAATTCCCTGCCTCTAACTCCGGGAATGGGCATGGATCTTTCCTAGGCTCTACTTTTTAGCTCCCAGAGATTTATGTATCGACATTGGTCGTCTTGTAAATATTTTTGAAAGATATCAATAAAAGGCACTTCTGATCATTTTAGAATCTGTCTTGAGTTATGATCAGTCGACTAGGAACACCTTATGAAGGACCGACTAACATCGTAATTTTGGTAGGTCACGCAAGTTGTCGGCTTATAAAAAGGACGAGTTGCATAGATTGTGACCCGAACAATCGCAATATTGGTGAGTTACAAAGCGCCTTTATTGGGCAGGCGAAAGGACATCATTGAAAAGACTTTATGACGTCATTGATTAAAAAGTAATAATGTCTATTTGATTTTCTTGCGGGGTGGTTGTGGAGTAAAGATAGTGGCACTTTGCTTTTTGAAAAGACTGTTCTGATTTTGATGTTAATCACATCTATTCGTACTAGAGTATGTCGACCATCCTGATCTTGCCACGTGTCATCCTTGGAAACTATATATATCCCTCTTCAATGCAAAGGGGATTTTCTTCATGAACCTTTGCCCTAATTCCTTTGCCTTCTAACTCCTTTCTCTTCAACACTTATTGCCCTAATTACCAATGATCTTCCATGGCCTATCAAACTTCCACCACCTACCACAATGAGATGAGGATCAATCTTCTCTAGCCTTACCATTCTCAGATCTGCACCTAAGAGCTCAAAGTCTATTATGAGCTCTACGATCTCCCCAGGGCCTTCACCTTATTAGCACCGCAAAGGGATGAGTCGGTGTATCATCACTGCCAAGATATATCGCCGCTCTACCTGGCCCATTTGGAGGATGAGCTTTGGTTGTCGCTCCACCCCTTCCTTCGCAAGGTATGCGGCACCCTGGGTGTATCCCCCTGATAGTTTAGTTTTTTTTTTTCTTGTGGTTTTCTTCATTTGGATCAAGAAGGATTGATCAAGGTGGAGAGATATGGTTAGTTTGTTGTAGTTTTCACCCCACCTTAATGACCAAGGGATGAAATCTTCTCGGAGTAGGGAGGCGTCACCCGAGGCCGATTCTAGTGAATCACTATAAATTCTTCTAGAAGCAAGCCCCACACAGTTGTGGCCGGCTACACGAGAAGCGTCCCTCTACTTACAAGTTTGCTAAGGATTGGCAGCAGCAAACTGAGATTGCTAAGGGCTTAAACCTTGGAAAGGGCAACGAAGGTTACGTAATAGAGTTTCATGCCAAAATGTCTTTTTCCCCAGTAGCGCTTGAAACTGCTTTCATGCGTGTTGGTTGTTGGTGGAGATGAAAATGCGCTTGAAAACTCAGATTCTATTACATATCCGAAAGCGTGAAAGCTTGAACTGCACAAAGAAGGATCCTTTGCCCTCGGTTTAGTACAGCTACCCACAAACCTTTGACTCTTAGTCTCTGTCAATCGTAACTGATTCAATCTATCGATCGAACAAACTTCAATTGAAATGGCAGTGTAGTTAACAAAAATAAAGGTATGAGAAGAGAGTTCCAGTTCGGCTTCTCAATAATGCTTTGAAAGAAATAGGTATGTTCGATTCACTTTTTGTCCTCATCTCCAAAATTAGGTTCTTGTCAAGTCAACGTTATGAAAGAAAGTGGCTTTTCTTATTCCCACTTCTGACTCTTTCTATTTTTTTCAAAATTCCCTAGTCAAATCAACCTGATTCATTCAATCAGGGAGCCCATTGCTAGAAGTGGCTTTGGCCCAAAGGCTGAACCATTTATTCCGTGCAATCGTAGTTTGATGCAAAATTTTCAATAACACAAGGCATGGAGTACAAGAAACGTTTGTCTTGTTTTGTACATAACTGGTACTGGAAATTACGAAAAAGGATGACTACTCCCTTCCCAGCTACCGGAGAGTGAAGTGAAACTTGGATCCTAATGCCATCGCCACTCTGGTGGGCTTGTTAGTGATCTGTCATCGAGTTCGGATAGAGCTGAGTATGCACTTGCTGGGCAACCTCGTCAACCTTAAAACGATGAAGAAGAATGCCCACTATTTCCTCCACAACATAGGCTACAGCAAGTTGGTGTTGGACACCCCGGAGTTCAATAGGGACTAGAAGGAGCGGTTCGTATGGGTTTTTGACATCGACCCCATCCTATCTTGCCTCACATAGCCAGAGATCAAGAAGGATGTATTGAGGTCATGCATATTCTCGGTTGAGGAGGGGCAGTAGTTAGAGAAAATCCGATCCTATGGAGGATCGCGAGAGATGAGTAATCTCCTTGAGTCGTCCTCGCTCTGGGTGGCCGGCATATCTAGGATTCCCCCTACCGAGACTGACAATGCACGAGTAGCTTTCCTAGCCCTCCTTCTGAAGAAAAATCCTCTAAAGAATTCAAAGGTGGAGGACTCATCTTTGGGGAACCCGGCCTCGGCCATGAAACCTCAAAATTAGCTAAGGGGTGAGCTGGTTCCTGAGGAGCTGAACAGCTTGCAGTTGAGGAAGGCTGAGATTGTTGCAAAGCTGGCCGGACCCACCACCTCCTCCCAAGTGGAGAAACTAGATAAGAAGAGGAGGAGGTTGAGTAGGAGCCAAGGGTCTAATGTGCTGGCCGAGCAGGCTCAAGCTGACTCGACAGCGAAGGTGGGGGTTTCTGTGGTGAGTCCCAAGGAGGGCTCACAGCCAGACGTCCTTCCTCTCCAGCAGACAGAGATTATCATCCTTGATGCGGCTTCTCCTCTTAAACAAGCAGGGGGCAACCAAGGCGCTAAGTCAGTCGTAGATGAAGCCCAAGCTAGGGAGTCGGTAGTTCTGACTTCTTTACCCGAGTCCGCCTACAGGCTGAGTAAAGAGCCTACAGAGGCATCTGGCATAGTGGGAGAGGAGGCAACTCTACTTTAGCTGGCAGGGGAGCTATTGAAGGCTGATGCCACCCTGGTGCCAAAGGGGGGCTTTAGCTGGCTGTTCTGCCACCGCATCTTAGAGGTTAATGACCAAGTGTACGGCGAGCTCCGGGCCAAGATGATTGGTGAGCCGGGAGTCCCATCCGATCATTGGGAGGAGCTTTTGGAGGATGACAAGTTCATCCCTAATAGGCCTCTTGATAGGGAGAGCTCTATCCTCACTTCGGAGTTGACTCAGGTCTGCGCCTTGGATCAGTTTTCGTTCCCGAAGGACATGGAGATCCTGCAAAAGACGCCAAGCGCCGGCCTGCATCGGGCCCTTAGGGGCTTTCTTCTGTGGGGGGATCTGATTGAGCAGGAGTTGTTCTCTCAGCTCACTTTTGTGCAGAGGATCCCTGCCAAATTTGAGGAGGCTATAGTAGACGAAAGGGTAACTAGGGAGACTGTCGAGAGGAAAGTCGTAGCTTTAGAGGCCAAGCATGCGACTTGGGGACAAAATGAAAGCATACTACATCAAGAGGTAGAGATGAGGGAGGATATGATCAGGGGGCTTCAGGGGCATCACACCAAGCAGTTAGCCATCATCACTAAGCTGAAGGAAGAGATCAGCTACTACCAGCATGAAATTATCAAGCAAGATAGCCGGATTAGATATTTGGTAGAGGAGGTTGAGGGCAAGAAGCGCCCCTAAATTAATGCACAAGAATGCACTTGGCCGGATCGCTTAGTCGCCCAAAACCTAAGGCTGGATCTTGAGGAGGAGGGGTCGGCTCACTAGGCGACTTGGGCGATGGTCCAGGCCTTAGAGGCTCAACTCTCTTTCTTAGACTCCGAGACTCACAAGTCAGAGGTCATAGAGGAGTATCGTTAGGGCCCTTAGGTAAAGTAGAAGTGTCGTTGGCCTGCAAGACATGCTCCGACTATCTTTTGGTTTTGCTCCCTCCAAAGTCTCGACCATCCCACAACAACCTCTATCCCCCTCAAGTTGCTAGTTGCCTTGATTTCCTCAAGGAACTTGAGCTGAAGGGAAAGGGAATAACGCTGGAGGGGGATGACATCGATAACGAAGATGAGTTCAAGGACACCTAAGAAGAGGCCACCCCTCTTGTTGCTCAGGCACCCCAGAGGCCACCCCTCCTGTCGCTTAGCAGGCTCTAGAGGCCACACCGAGTGCCTCTCTCTCAAGTGCTACTCCCGACCCGAGCTGAGGCACCTGAGGACTTGTATCATCTCTCTTTCTTTTATTTTTTTGTCTTATTTTTTGTAAATACAGATGTAAGTGATAATGTTAATATCCAAAAATATAGAATAAAATTCCAGGCTTGTTGGTCTTTCCAACTATTGCGTGTCTTAACTCCATTTTTATTCAAATATTTTTGTGAATAGTTTTGCTTTGTTTGTTGAGATGGGTAATTAAAACGAGTCAACTTGGTATGCTAAAGTGACTCGAGTGTGTGCCTTGGACTTAGTGAAGGCGCCAAGGTCTTTTGGTCAAAGTCGACCAAATGGTTGGAGTGCCTTGGTTTTACCACGAAGAGGTACCACGGTCTTTGGTTGAGTGCCTTGGACTTAATGAAGGCGCCAAGGTCTTTGGTTGGGTGCCTTGGACTTAATGAGGGTGCCAAGATCTTTTTATCGAGTGCCTTGGACTTGATGAAGGTACCAAGGTCTTTTTTTGAAGATAGCCGAATGGTTGGACTGCCTTGGTTTTACCCTAAAGAGGTACTAAGGTCTTTGGTTGAGTGCCTTGGACTTAATGAGGGCGCTAAGGTATTTGCTAGGTGTCTTGGACATAATGAGGGTGCCAAGGTCTTTTTGTCGGGTGATGAGGGTGCCGAGGTCTTTTGTTGGGTGCCCTGGACTTAATGAGGGCGCCGAGGTTTTTTGTTGGGTGCATTGGACTTAGTGAGGATGCCAAGGTCTTTTAATGAGGGCGTTAAAGTCTTTTTATCGAAGACGATCGAATGGTTAGAGTGCCTTGGTTTTACCCTGAAGAGGTACCTAGGTCTTTGGTTGAATGCCTTGGACTTAAAGAGGGCGCCAAGGTCTTTTGTCGGGTGCTTTGGACTTAATGAGGGCGCCAAGGTCTTTTGTTGGGTGCCTTGGACTTAATGAAGGCACCAAGATCTTTTTGTCGAAGACGAACGAATAGTTGGAGTGTCTTGGTTTTACCTTGAAGAGGTACCAAGGTCTTTTGTTGGATAAAGTTGTAATTTTCACTTTTTCATTATAAGAAGAACTTATAAAAAGATCGACTTTTCTTTCAGTTTGAACTTGTAATCGATAAACGGTGTAACCAGTTTAACAGTAATGAAAAAAGCAACTTTTAACGAAAACATAGATCTTTAGCCGCCTTCAAAATTTGAACCATCCTAGAATCTTTGGCCGCATACTCTCCATTCACCTGATTGATAATAAGTTAGGAGTCAGCCAAAATGTAAATGCACTCAGTTCTTACCACTAAGGTGACTCGAAGACCAGCCAGAAGTGCTTCATATTCGGCCTCATTGTTAGAGGTTAAAAATGTAAAAGTGATAGAGTGCTCGTGCGTCGACTTGTCAGGGCTGCGCAAGACTGCTCCTGCTCCTCTACCGACCTCTCTAGAGGATCCATCTACTTTTAGCAACCACCAAGAGATGAACTCTTGTGAGCTATATTCAAGTGTGCGGTGTGTCCAAGGGGCAGATGCCTTAGCTACTGGAGGCGTTGAAGGCTTTAGCTGCGCTACCAGTAAGGGTGCATCTGATTCATCCTCCGATAAGGTTGACTCAATAAGTAAGTCAGCCAAGGCCTAGGCTTTAATTGTCATCCTTGGTTTGAATTATACATCGTGCTCACTAAGCTCGACTAACTAGGTGACCATTCTTTTAGAAGTAGTAGGGTTTCCGAGTGCCTTCTTTAGAGGCAAGCTAGTTCGCACAATTATTGAATGAGCTTGGAAGTAGGGGCGGAGTCTTCTGGTAATAGTGATGAGGATGAATGAAGCCTTTTTGATGAGAGGGTAGTTAAGTTCACCCTCCTTCAATATTCGGCTGACATAGTAGACTGGCTTCTGGGTGTTCTCCTTTTCTTGAACTAGAACAGAACTGACAGCTTTGGGAGAGACGACTAAGTATATATACAAGGTCTCCCCTTCCCTAAGTACTCAATAGCAGCTTAGTGCTCAAGTATGTCTTGAGATATCTGAAGGTTGCACTGCACTCGGCCGTTCAACTCTTACTTTCCTTCAACTTCTTGCTTCCTCTCAGAATCCTGAATAATGGGAGGCTCCTCTCAGCTGATTTGGAGAGGAAGCGACCTAGTGCGGCTATCTTCCCATTTAACCTCTTGATGGTTGCTTGTTGCTCGTTGAGTCTCCTGGATATCTTATCAGAGGTGTTAGTCATGTGCACTTCCGCACCTTTACCCTGAATAGAGTTTGAAGACTGCGACATTGCCATTGCTGAGCAATCATCATCGTCGTTGTCAGAGACGGGTGCTTGGAGCGTGTAGTCAAAAGGAATGGCTACCCCCATTTGAGCGCGAGTGCGTTGGTGGATACCTTCACGCTCAATGGCCTTAGACTTCCCCATCATATTGATAGTTGTGGCGGGGATCTCTACCCCATTGGAAGTCTCGTAGGGTGTGTGTTTGTAAGTCAAGCATCCTCTGAGATCCCCTGTAGGTTGATAGTGACAACCCCCAACGTCGGAAGGACGAGACATGAAGTTGCATGAAAGAGGCTCAAGGGAGCCGACATAAGGACACTTGGGAAATTCCCTAAGTGTCGGATCCAACTGACCGCGGTAAGGTAGGAGAGGTCTGGAATGTGGGTGAGCTCTAGCCGACTACAGGTGAGCTCGAGCATTTAGGCGACCTTCAGCCGACTGCTAGTGAGGTTGATCCGACTGGTCGTTCAGGTGAGGTTCAAGGTGAGCTTGAACCTCAGCCGACTGTTGGTGCTCAAATAGAGGAGACTCAAGGGAGTCCAAATGGGAACACTCGAGAAATTTCCCAAGCGTTGAACTCAGGTGACCTTGTCTAGACAGGCGAGCTTGGGCCTGTTGGTGAAGTTCATCCGTCTATTCATTCAGGCAATGTTCGCGTGGTTGGTGACCTAGAGCCCATTGGCGAGGTTCAACCTCTAGTTCTTTTAGGCAAGGTTCCCCTGTTTAGAGAACTACCGCTTCTTGCAAGTGGGATCGAGCCATTAGGCGAGCTTGCCGAGATCCTCCTATTTGGCATACTTGAGTTCGTCGGTGAGGCTCAACCTGGTGAGGTTCGCCTGTTGGGCGAGCTTGCATCTGTTGGCGAGCTCGTATGTGTTGGCGAGGTTCGGCCTATCGAGTCTCGCCTGTTGGGCGAGCTGCAGCTTTGCCTTTCTGGCGAAGGCCGGCTTGCGGGCGAAGTTGGGCTGTTAAGCGAACTTGATGAAGTTCGCTTGAACTACAGAGTTCATCATATTTGCGAAGCTCACAAGATTTAGGAAGCTCGCTTGAAGAGCAGAGCCCGCCTGCATAGGTGGGCTCGCCTGATTTGAGTGGTTCGCCAAAATTAGGAACCTTGCTCATGGAGTGAACTTCGTAGGGCTCGCTGGACTGCTAGGTTCGCTTAGGACACTAAGTTTGCCAGATTTAGGAACTTTGTGTTTGTTCTCGGCATCTTGGTTGGTCTTAACAGCCTTGGGGGGAATAGAACCCCCGGTACTTTCTTGGTTAGAGCTCTTAGGCGTGGTTGCCTCAGCCACTTGGGGCTGGGCCACACGCACAACTCTGCGGTATCGGCGGGTTGCTTTACTGCTAGAGGAAGAAGAAGATAAGTACTCCTCGTACTTAGCTTGGTCGAACTCAAACACTAGGGACTCAACAGTTGTCCCTTCCGCAATTTCGCCGAACTATGGCACCACCAATTCATCTGAGTGAATGGTTTTTCCCACTATGGTCGCCATCTTCTGTAGGTGTAAATTTTGATTTCCCAAAACGAGGATTTCATTTGTATTGATAAGAACAGCTTATTACAAACTAACGAATCAAAGTTATAACAGAAGCGGAGGGAATGCCCTCCTTATTTAACGTGGGGACTTTGGCAGTGATAGAACGCCTCACTCAATTCTCGCACCAAGTCTGCTTCCCTTAGACAATTCGATCGAGGTTGCAGGTGAGCTTCATTTAACAGAGGCCAAACAAGTGCTTGAAGCTTCAGTACACAGTAGAAGCTTGATTGGATGAGTTCGATCAACCGAGGCTAAACAAGTGCTTGTGCTTGTAGGCTGAAGATGCTAAGAATTTGGTCTCCTTGAATGACAAGAAGTCCGATCTCTAAAGACCAAGACTCGCCGACGACATGCCTGGAACAAGGCTGATCTCGAGTCCAAGATGGTCTTGAGTTCTTTGTAATTCATCCTCAAAGAGGTTGGGTCCTAAGACCCTTTCTCTATGGCTGCTCATGGCCTTTTTTAGAGAAGAAGGAGAGTGTAATCACTCCCTTAAATCATGGGAAGTGACCATTCCCATACTGAGTATGGCCATAAGGAGAATCATGACCAAATCCCTTAATTCAAGGGATTTGGCTGCTCCTAATGCTGGGTACGGTCATGAGGATAACCAATCCCTTAATTCAAGGGATTTGGCTGCTCCTATGTTTCAAGTGGGCGGCTAACAGGCTAGGCGAGCTGGCAAGGCTGTGCAGGCGAGGCTGGATCATGCAGGCGAGCTTGTGTAGCTGAGCTTATGTAGGCGAGGTTGGATCATGTAGGCAAGCTTGTGCAGGCGAGGCTGGATCATGCAGGCGAGGCTGTGCAGGTGAGCTTGTGCAGGCGAGGCTGGATCATGCAGGCGAGCTTCAAGCTGTCAGGCGAGGCTGCGTAGGTGAGCTTCAAGCGTGCAGGCGAGCTCCCAACTATCGGCTAAGCTTGCCTCGTGTAGGCGAGCTTCAAATATACAGGCGAGCTTGGTAGGCGAGGCTGTGCAGGTGAGCCAACCTCATTCAGGCGAGCTCCAGAACATGCTACGAAGAACATGTCGTAACTTTCAACTCGTAACTCGAAATTGGACGAATTATATATAAAAATCGACTATCTCGACGAGATGGAGCCAACCAAACCCACCCTATAGTGTTTGGTTTGCTCCTTTCTATTTTGCCAAATTCCTTCCGGTTTGAGAGATATCGGTGTTTTCCTCTTTTCAGCTATTTCGGGCGAGGTTTTAGCAGTCTTGTTCTGAACTTCTCTGATAGAGATTAAAGGCAATTTTTATTGCCTACAGAACCATCTAAAGAGAAACCATAGAAGATACCCTGAAGGTTGAAAGATCAAACCCTAATTCAGATCCATACAAACCTTCATAGATTCCAGTATTGCTTCCGCTCTTCTGTTAATTTGAATTAATCATGTATATATATTATATGATTTAGATATATTAAGATCAACAAGTGGTATCAGAGCCACATTGATTAATTCTTAGGGATCTAAGATTAAGATTAAGAAATTAGGGTTCTTTGATCTTAATTTTCTTTTATTAAGATCTGTTGATGCACTGTAGCATGCATGAATCTTGTTTTTCTCTGTCATTTTTTGGTCTGTTGCACGCATGAATAGTAAAGTTCATTTTTTGATTGATTTCTTCTTTCGGCTATTGAATCTGGATCAAACTCTTGATCCAGATTGTGTGCAATTTATTAATTTTTGGTTTGAGAATCTGGTTTATGCATTAAGTTCAAAATTAGAAAAATCATCTTCATCTCTATTTGGTTTGACATGATCTCTGGACTCCTAACGGCGATGTATTAGCTGGCGACCCTACTGTCAAATGATGACAGGGCGGCGGCAATCAGGAAACCCTAGGGTTTCAACCCTAGGGTGTAGGAGCCCAAGCGAAGGCGGCGGTTTAGTTTTTAAAAACTAAGGGGTGGAGAGATCATGCAGGAATTAGGGCATGAGGAGCTTACCTGAATTCAGGCAAGCTTGAATGTAGGTTGCAGGCGAGCTCCATTAGCTATGTCAGCAGGCGAGGTTTGTCGGCAAAACCGCCGGCGAACCTAACTCATGAGGGACTCACTCAGGCGAGCATCTTTCAAGCGAGCCTCATTAGCAACTCTGCAGGCGAGCTCGAAGCTCAAATCAGGTGAGCTCGAGCCTATTCAGGCAAGCTCAAGTCCTTTCAGGTGAGCCTTGTCAGCAACTCTGCAGGTGAGCTCGAAGCTCAAATCAGGCGAGCTCGAGCTTATTCAGATGAGCTCAAGCCCTTTGAAGGCGAGCTCGAGTCTATTCAGGCGAGCTCGAGCATATTTAGGCAAGCTCAAGCCTTTTTAAGGTGAGTTCAAACCCGATTTCAGATGAGCTTGGTCTCGATTACAAGCGAGCTTTCAAATTTGAAGGCAAGCTCAATTTTTCGTCAGGTAAAAGAAGAAAACTGCGGGTGAACTTTGAGTTAGGGCACAGGCCAAGCACTTAAGTTATTTCTTAAGTTGTGGGCTTAATATTTATTTATTTACCGAAGCCCACTTAAGCAATTTTCCTTAAGTATAGACCTTATAAGTTATGGGCCATCTTCTGTATGCTTAATTTTAATTAATTAAGTTATGAGGCCTTATTAAACTATGGAAATTTATTTAATTTAAGTTAAATTATTTAATTTAAGTTAAATTATTTAATTTGAATTAAATTTGGTAGTTAATCAATTATTTAATTCAAATATTATGACACTAAGGTATTAAGTTTGTCTCACATTCTAAATAAGTAATTGAAACAAGATGTTGTCAAAGTAACCTCTCTTGTATAAATTTTTTATGATGGATGTTAGACGTTCGTATGTATATTTTCATATAAATATTTAACCGGCCCAAAAGAAGGTCAATATTTATTTAGACTGCATACATATCTGCGATGATAAACATGTGACATTATAAGGTTTACATGTGAATAATGAATCAATCCAAAGATAGTTTCATTATTTGACATGAGTTATTGTTAGTGTTTAATCATTATAACAATGTATCACTTGCAATTAATATTACTGTCCAAAGACTTGATATTAATGTTGTACTAGATATCTTGAGATGTGATTTGTCATTATTTGAATTTTATTGATTACTAATTACAGTTAATAATGTGAACATCTTTTGTTTATTTCAGCTAATGCATCTGCTGCAATAATTTCCGCTAACATCAATTCAATTCTCATGCTCAATGGAAAAAATTTTAAGGTTCGGAAAGAGAACATTCTAATTGTTCTTGACTGCATGGATCTAAATCTTACATTAAGGACTAAACAACTCTAACCTCTCAATATGGATAGCACTCCTGATGTAAAGAAGGAGTATAAGAAGTGAGAGCGTTTAAATCGCATGAGTCTAATGATCATTAGCGCAACATTCCGGAAGCCTTCAGGGGCATAGAATCCGAAGGGATTACTAAAGCCAAAGATTTCATTCCCGAAATTGAGAAACGTTTTGCTAAAAACGATAAGGTAGAAATAAGCACGCTTTTAGCCCGCCTAATTTTGATGAAGTATAAAGGTGAAGGAAATATTAGGGAGGATATCATGGAGATGTCTCATATTGCTTTAAAACTTAAGGCACTTAAACTTGATCTATGTGATGAGTTACTGGTGCATCGGGTTCTGTTATCTCTTCCTACACAATTTATTGAATTTAAGGTTAGTTATAACTGTCAAAAGGAGAAATAGACTCTGAATGAGCTCATTTCATACTGTGTGTAAGAAGAAGACAGGTTAAAGCAAGATAAGACTGAGAGTGCTTATTTGGCCTATGCCGCTAAGGATAAGGACAAGAAAAGAAAGACTGATAATGAAGCTGCTAAGGGTCTAGTTCAAAAGAAACAACACAAGGATGATCATGGTTGTTTCTTTTTTGCAATAAGGCTGGACACATAAAGAAAGATTATACCAAATATCATGTCTGTCGTGTTAAGAAGGGTATGTTCCTTACTTTGGTCTGTTCTGAGGTTAATTTAGCTTCAGTACCTAGAAACACTTGGTGGTTAGACTCTGGTGCTACTACTCATATAAGTGTTTCTATGAAAGGTTGTCTGAGCTACCGAAAGTCAAGTGATGGTAAAAGACACATCTTTGTGGGCGATGGATAATCGGTAAACATGGAAGCAATTGGGCACTTTAGATTGCTGTTAGGAACTGGTTCTTATTTGGATTTGAAAGATACTTTTGTAGTACCGTCTTTTAGATAGAATTTGATTTTTATTTTTGTATTAGACAAATCATGTTATTATTGTTCATTTGGAAATAATCAATTCAATTTAGCTTTAAATTTAAATGTTGTGGGAACTGATTTCTTGAGTAGGTTGATTTGCTTGATACAATTGCTTCTTATATTGAAACCTTGCATGTGGAATTATGTGGTACTAAACATAAATTAAATAAGGAAAATTCAGCGACATTATGGCATAAGTGCTTGGGTCATATCTCAAAAGGTAGATTTGAGCATCTTGTATTTGATGGCACTTTGGATTCCCTTGACTTTTCAGATTTTGACGTATGTATTAAATGTATCAAGGGAAAACAGACTAAAGTTAAAAGATTAGGTGCCAATAAATCTTCAGATATCTTAGAATTGATACATACAAATATTTATGGGTCATTCCCTACAGCATCTTAGAATGGTCAATAATATTTTATATCATTCATAGACAATTACTCACGTTATGTGTACCTATATCTCATTCATGAGAAATCTGAGTCTCTGAACGTGTTCAAAACTTTTAAAGCTGAAGTTAAGAATCAACTCAACAAAAGAATTAAAACCAT
This sequence comes from Asparagus kiusianus, assembly GCA_022839385.1. NCBI lineage: Eukaryota > Viridiplantae > Streptophyta > Magnoliopsida > Asparagales > Asparagaceae > Asparagus > Asparagus kiusianus. The sequence goes on from BQKN01063688.1 coordinate 334,401, forward strand.
TAGATCTGATCGTGGTGTTGAGTACTATGGCAGATATAATGGTTCAGGTGAACAACGTTCGGGACCATTTGTTAAATACCTAGAGGAATACGGTATTGTCCCACACAATACACCATGTCAGGGTCACCTAGCATGAATGGTGTAGCTGAAAGTCAAAATAGAACTCTTAAGAATATGGTAAGAAGTATGATTGCTCATTCTTCATTACCACGGTCACTCTATGGAGAAGCATTAAAGACAGCAGCTTACATTCTAAACGGAGTACCAAGTAAAGCAGTCGCAAAAACACCTTATGAGCTTTGGACTGGTCGAAAACCCAGTTTAAAGTACTTACACATTTAGGGATGTCCATCTGAGGCAATGCCTTATAGGCCAAATAAAAAGAAATAGAACTCCAAAACGGTTAGCAACTACTTTATTGGTTACTCTGAACGATCTAGGGGCTATAAGTTTTATAATCCCCACACTCAGGACTATTTTTGAGACGGGAACAATAATATTCTTTGAGTATGTTGAGTTTGGAGGAGAAATAAGGTTAGAGACATTACCTTTTAGGAAGAATTGGCTTCAGATCTAATCCATACTGTCACTTTTGACAATATTCAGGTTCTTATACCTATTATTGATCAAGAAATAAATCCAAAATCTCAAGAAGATAATGTTGAACAACTCCCTATTCCAAAAGAACAAACTCAATAACCTCAAGAACCATTGCCATTACGAAGATCCATGAAAGAAAGGAGAAATGCTAATCCGGGTGATTATATTATATTTCTCCAAGAACATGAGAAAAATTAAGGAATGATGGAAGATGATCAAAGCAACTTCTATCAGGCCATGAAAAATTCTAACTCTCAAAAGTGGATTGATGTCATGAATGAAAAGTATAAGTCTATGCAAGACAATAAGGTTTGGGAACTTGTTCTATTACCAAAGGGTGCAAAACCAATTGGTTGCAAATAAATATTGAAAACCAAGCAGGATGCAAATGGTAATGTGGAGAGGTATAAGGCATGTCTTATAGCAAAAGGCTATACTTAAAAGGAATGTATTGATTATACAGAGACTTTCTCTCCAGTTTCGTCGAAAGACTCTTTTAGAACAATAATGGCGCTTGTTGCTCACTTTGATCTTGAGTTACATCAGATGGATGTTAAGACTCTGTTTCTCAATGGGGACATTGATAAAATTATCTATATGGTACAAACAGAAAACTTTGTGTCAGGAGACCTGAAGAATATAGTTTGCAAATTAAGAAAATCTATTTATGGACTCAAGCAAGCTCCTCGTCAATGGTATCACAAGTTTCAACAAATAATTATCTCGTTTGGTTTTGAGATGAATATTGTTGATGACTGTGTATATCACAACTTCAGTGGGAGTAAGTATATTTTTCTAATTCTGTATGTCGAGTGACATATTACTTACCACTAATGATATAGGCATGTTGCACGAAACTAAGAGATTTCTATCAAAGAATTTTAAGATGAAAGATCTTGGGGATGCCTCTTTTATATTAGGAATCGAATACATCGAGATCGTTCTCAAGGTATACTTGGATTATCATAAAAGAGCTATATTGATAAAGTACTCAAAAGGTTTGACATGTAACATTGCAGACCAGGTAATACCCATGTTACTAAAGGAGACAAGTTCAGTCTAAATCAGTGCCCTAAAGGTAACCTTGAAATTCAAGAAATATAGAAGATTCCCTATGCTTCAGTTGTAGGAAGTCTAATGTATGCTCAGGTGTGTACGTATCCAGATATTGCGTACATTGTTGGTATGTTAGGCAGATACTTAAGCAACCCTGGTATGGACCATTGGATAACAGTCAAAAGGGTTATGAGGTACCTGTAGAAAACAAAAGATTATATGTTGACATACAAAATCAGAACAATTGGAGGTCATTGGGTACTTTGATTCTGATTTCGCTGAATGCCAATATAGCCAAAAGTCTACATTAGGCTATATTTATATGTTAGTAGGAGGAGCTATATCATGGAAAAATGTCAAACAAACACTTGTAGCTTCCTCTACTATGGCAGCAGAGTTTGTAGCTTGCTATAAGGCATCTAATCATGAAATATGGTTACGAAATTTTATCACTAGACTACGCATTCTGGAAAATATTAAAAGATCACTTAAGTTATTTTGTGATAATAAATCAGCAGTGATGTATTCTAATAACAACAGGAGCTCATCTAAGTCAAAGCACATTGACATTAAGTTCCTAGTTGTGAAAGAAAGGGTGTAGAGTAGACAGATATCCATAGAGCAAACTGGGACAAACTCCATGATAGCAGATTCTCTTACAAAAGAATTGCCACCCAATGTCTTTCATGAGCACACTGCTCATATGGGTGTGATATTATTTGAGGATATCATGATTTAGTGGGAGTTTGTAATTTTTTGGTGCTTTATATTTGGTTTTTTTTGTCTGATCAGAATGAAGTATTAGACACTTTGTTATAGTATGTTCTGAATTGGCATCACTAAAGTTTAAAGTAGGACCAGTTAAAAATAGACATGTCCAGATCATATTACATGTAATTTTCATGCTACACATCCATGATTGATCTATGTCATTTAATTCTATCGGTATATGTGACCATTAATGGGTTTAGTCATGATAAATGTGACGAAAACCGCTTTGATCCTATATAGATATAGTCAATGGACGAGATTGTTTGGAAATACCTTTATTTGTGATAGCAATTTTTTGAGCTCATGTTATACATACTTTAAGGAAACATATGGTGCTCAAGTGGGAGATTGTTGGATTAAATCTAATTATGGGCACATATGTTAAATTATTGTGTAATGCTATCTTTAAAGTTAACCCGCATTAAGTGATCAATCAATTAATTGGGCTAATGGGTATTTAAATATGTCATAGGCTAATTGCGTAGATACCAAATTGCAAGTTTAATTTGATGAGGGGCCAAATTAGAAAATAACAATATCTATATAAAGGGGTTATGGTCCCTAATCTAAGGGTAACACGTTCTCTGTTCTCCAAATCCTCATCTAAAGAGAAACCAAAGGAGATACCCTCAAGATTAGAAGATCTAACCCTAATTCAGATCTGTGCAAATCTTCATGGATTCAGGTATTACTTCCGCTCTTCTATTAATCTCCTCTTTGAATTAATCACGTGTATATATTGTATGATTTAGATATATTAAGATCAACAAAAATAAGATAGGCATTCAATTTATATCCAAACATATTCTTGAAGAATATCACTATAATTATAATGAGAAACAATAAAAAGAGAAGAGATAAAACAAAATATAAAATTAGAAAAAATAATAATATTATTTATTGATTATTTTCTTAGTACAATGAAATCAAATGAAATAAAGCTCACAGAACGCATACGCACACAAGAAGGGGGCGAGACAGAGGAGAGAGATCCTTACATTTTTTAGTAAACCTCAAGAACAACTATTATTTCCATATTCCTTGATGCCAACAGAAACAATTCTCTCTCTCTCTCTCTCTCTCTCTCTCTCTCTCTCTCTCTCTCTCTCTCTTTTTCTTTTTTTGTCTTTCTCCATTCTCTCTGTTATGGGTCGGACTCATCTATTCACTTCAATTTAAATAGCATAGAGCATGCTCAGTTGATTTGTATTTGTCATATATGCAACAACTTTTTAGGATTCCCTAGCTCTTAATTTTATTCTCTAAATAAGTCAGAAAACAATTTTCATATATTCATGAAGAGATTCACCAAAACAAAGGAACATGAATGAGAAAAATGTTTGCAAGAACATTATACATACATTTATTTAAAAATGCACCATATAATAGGTGCATGTATCATTGACTATCCTTTTTAAAATGGTTAGACAAAACAAAGAATATGCTAATAACACAATGGATTCAAATCCTCTCCCATTATGTGGTAATTGTAGAGGGTTCAATTATATCGATTGTTATTGTTGATGTTAGTTATCAAACAGGGAAATTTGGTGTGGATTTTTTGGTCTGTTAGGGTTCTTCAATTTTCTTCGATGGTTGGTTTGGGACCAGACAATTTAGTCCTTCACACAAATAACACGTGAGAGGATTAGAGTTAAAATCTCTAGTGGTTCCTCTGACGTTCAAGTCGGTAGTGAGCTTGAGTGGAGAAAAAGGTAAGATTGTAGTGTATTTATTTGTAAGAGATTGCTTACCTCTATTGACAGTAGATCCTGGGGTGCAGTTATGTAACTTTGGCCGAGTTTAGACAGATAACTTAGTTGGTAAATACTTTATAGGTGTCAGCTGTAGACGGTGTGAGTCACCTATGCGATTAATCTGATGATGACAATGGAAGACGTGGTCTGATGAGTTGTAAAGACTTTTAAGGTTGGAGCAATGATGATTCAGACCATGTATTCAATGTGATGGTGATCAACTATCGGCTGGGAATTCGAGGACAAACCGCATGTCGTCTCAACCTTGCGAGAGGGTTGATAAATGATGGCTTTTTATTCAGCCATGTTGGATTCGAAAGTTCTTGATCGACTCTTGTAGAATGAAGAGGCGTGGAGTCAATCCTAATAGCAGGACTCAAGTAGGGACGCTTTTCTACTCGGCCCCTCTTGGGAAGGGTAGAGTGTTGATGTTTCTTGAGTCATCCTACATAGGGCAAGATCAATCTAGTGTTTAGTTATTATCAAATATGTGTCGAATCATGGGGAAGGATTAAGATTTAGCCATTTCTGTGATATAACATGGGCCCCTATCACTCGAATGTGGGTGGCTGATTTCAAGTGAAATTGAATAGTCACCTGTCAGAGTTTTGAGGTGCATTTATGAGGGGTGATGCGACATAAACATATACCCAAAAATTGCAAGTGCAAATCAATTAAGTTATAGTATAAAAAGTTATCGATCTCACGAGGAAGGTGTTTTGTAGGAGAAAATTAAAATTGGTTCTTATGTTGTGTGCATGACAAATAGGAGTGATGAGTGAATGTGATTATAGAGAGATAGAGAGAGTGAAAGTGATAGTGTATAAATCAGCATAAAATGTAAGTGCGAGTGGATGTGACAAAGAATGAATGATTTTCACAAGGAAAGATGAATAAAATCAAGAATGAAAAAAGAGAATTAAAAATAAAAAGAAAATTCAAGAAATTAAAGATAGCGGATTCAATTAAAGATATGAGTAATCTAGAATTGAATCCACTTCTTAGAAAAGGGTAATTTCCTAGAGGGTTCTAGCCTAAAGGCAAATCAAAGAAATTAAAAATGAACAAAAAGAAAAACTAAATCCGAGAGGGTTCTAGCCTCAAGGTGAATAGTATAAGAAAATAAAATCTAAACCACAAAATAAATTACAAAAACTAAGCTACAAAATAAATTGTAAGAATTAAATGCGGGAAAATAAAGACATAAAATAAATTTAATCTATAAACATGAAATAAATCTAAGGCAAGAGGCTTCTAGCCTCTTGGCTATTTGAACAATAAAATCTAACTACAAGCATGGAAATAAATCTAAATTAATAAGCAATTAAAGAGAAAATAAGAAAAACAAACCTTCAAATTAATCTTCATCTTCATCATCTAACAAAGTGAAGAAAAGAAAAATTTAAAGTGGTAAAAAAATTCTTTTATTAATTGTAACAAAAAGTTACAAGCTTGGAAGGTCTTCTTAATTAAGAGTAACCCTCCTCTCCAAATGGAGATACAAAATTTTTTACACCCTTAACCCCTAACTCTCTACCCCTATTTATAGTAAACAACCATGAATGAGAGCCATTGGATGAAGACTTAAGCCCTAAGGAATCATTTTTAGCCTTTGAGCTTTTGGGCTTGGACTCTTGGGCCTTTTGCTTGTTGATTTTCCATTGGGCTTCTTGATTTTCCTTTGAGCTTTGTTTCATTTCTTCATGATTCATGCTTCATTGTTTTGGTTCTGGGCTTTTGCTTCATGAGCTTTTGGCTTGATTTTTGGATTGTTCATAATGCGTACAAGAGGTAAGGCTTTGCTTCATAGGCTTTGGCGTTTTGGGCTTCATTAATTCATGGCTTGATTCTTTTACTTTGGGTTTTTGAATAAATTGGCAATTTGATTTTCCAATGGGCTTCTTGATTTCTCTTTTGCTTCATTTCTTCATTAAATCAAGGGCTTTTGATATGAGATGAGATTTTTGTGGAATTTATTCTTTATTAACCTGCAACTAAAGATAAAAACAATTATTAGTGGTATATTTATTCATTAAAAATAGATAATAAGGTTATAAAATTGTAATAAAATGTTATTATCAAGGGGTTACAAATAGCTTGCTGTTGATGTGATGTTTTGACATCAGGGGAGATTATGTGTTTGCGTCACCTCATTTTATGAGCATGGATTGCACAATGTTTGGAGGGTGGCCCTTTGGTTCTTGAGTGGTCACTTCGAATTTCGGATTCGATCCTAACTGTTCATCAATAACCAAGTCGATCGTTATGATCTCGCCTGCATTTGCCTTTGTGCCTATATATATCCTTGCTCTTCCAATGGGTTTACTTTACCTATCTTCAAAACCTTAGACCTCTCGGTGTTGAGCAATTTTCGACCATCTTTTCAATTCTCTAGTGGTTTTCTCACCAATGGCTTCTTCTACTACCGCTGACGTCACTCGTAATGAGGCTAGGATTAACATTTTAGAAATTCCACTCCAAAATGCATTCAATGGAGCTAGAGACCTAATTCAACCACTTCTACATTCCCTGAATGCTTACATTGTCAGTGCCAAAGAGGAATCAAGCATTATTCGATCACGACAGTATTGTTGCTCCAGTGTATATCAAGCACTTGGAGTATAGCCTTCGCCTCCCGCTTCATCCATTTCTCTACCATACATTCAAAGACCTAGGGGTCTCACCCTTTCGATCAAGTTGAATTCCATTGCCATGCTGGTGGTGTTGGGTCCTTTTGTTTTGATGATGTTTAACAAATAATTTACCACTAATGTTATTTGTCTAGTGTTTGTATTTTCGTATTTATTCTAGGCAAACAACATGTTGGAGGTTGGATGGAATAGAGCTTCAACGATCATATCCAATGGAGGTTGGCAGAGTAGTGGAGTGAAGCCTTACAATTCAAGTTCAAGCTTCATTTGCAAGTTTACCAAGTTGAGCCTCATCAAAGATCAAGATTACTTGGGTAAATAGTTTAGGTTTTATATTATGTGTGTTAAGTACTTTAAGCTCAATCATATACACACACATTTTATAGGTTATACACACACACACACACACACACACACACACACACACACACACACACA
>BQKN01063688.1:344858-357500 GCA_022839385.1 Asparagus kiusianus
TCTCTCTCTCTCTCTCTCTCTCTCTCTCTCTCTCTCTCTCTCTCTCTCTCTCTCTCTTTCTTCTCCATGGCAAAGAACTTCCTTCCGCCTCTCTCCTCGCTTGTTTGCTTTATGTTGATCATGCCTATTATAGGCTAAGGGCCATTGAGTGGGTGAATTAGTGGGCCTTAACTTTCCTTAAATGAGTGAGTTAGTGGTCATTAACCCCCTCCCCCTTAATGGGTGAGTTATTCTCATTAATCTCTCCTAAATAGATGAGTTAATGATCATTGGTTGCTTCCGTAAAAGTAGATTATGAGAACGATTATGGGTGAGGTTCTCCAATAACAGCCATGAGCGAGGTTCGCCAATAATGGCTATGGTGATGATCGTCAATAATAGCCACGAGCAAAATTTTCCATAATGGATGACACGGCCCATGTGGGCTACTGGGCAAAGCTCATTGTTGCTTGGGTGAGCTTTGTTACGGATTTGGCTTCGACGAACATTGCTATGTGTCCCACATGGACTATTTGGGTGAAGTTTGTTTTGGGTGAGCCTCGCTAGAAGCTTCACTTTGACTTGGTCTTGATAGCGACCTTCATTTTGCCTTGGTCGAGCTTCTCTATGGCTTGGGTGATCTTTGTTGATAAGTTCAGATTTGACTCACAATCTGACTTGAACTCATTTATTAACTCGGCCGACTTGAGGACGCCTATTAACTCTGCTCAGAGTCCAACTTGAGGATTGACTCGGACTTAGGTCCTCTTTGCATCAATGCAATTATGTTTATATGTGATCCAAATGAACTTCACTATAGTCTACCATATGCTGATGCTTGAGCTTATTTAAAATGTTTAGTCCATGTGTGTTTACTTCTTGAAGTCGGACTCAGCATTGGTCCAATAGAGTATATTTTAACCGTCTACAAGGCCCCTTCCCCAAATTTTTGTGATTATGTATTCAAACTCATAATAGGGAATGAAATACTTTGGGTAATCGCCAGAGGTGTGCAGTTGAACGTGGCTTTGGTCGTCTTTCTTAGGCTGAAATATCTCCGTTTGACTACTTAGCTGCCAAAAATATACCGTTGAACGTGGCTTTTCATTGTTGGACTCATCTTGGTTGAATGCTAGGTTGCATATTGAAGTGCTTGTTGTTGAGATTCCACCTAATTCTTTGTTTGGAACTTATATTTGGAGCGAAGCTACTGGAACGTGTTCGAATGTTGGTGTAGCTAAGATCGTGGCATAACTGTTGGGGCGTAGTTAGATGTAATGTTAACCTTATAATCCTATAGGAGGTTGGTGAGATCGACAGAGGTGTAATGTTAACAGGTTGATGAAATCAAAATGATAAATGTGTAGTGTTAACATATCAAGTTTGCAAAGTTAGTATGGTTCATAGTTTAGTGTTAACATAACTGTACTAAGGAATTTTGATAGAGGTGTAATGTTAACATGCTAAAGGGAGTGACCGACAGAGGTATAGTGTTAACTAGTTAGTTTAAAAGAGTCCAAGGGATGACTACCGTTTAGAAGTGTAATGTTAACTTAACAGTAGGAAATCGATGGAAGTGTAATATTAACTGATCGATTTTTTATAAGAGCGAATTGACAGATGTATAGTGTTAATAGGTCAAATTTGCTAAGATAGATTGATAGAGGTGTAATGTTAACCAGTCGATAACATATTGTGACAGAGGTGTAATGTTAACCAGTCAGATCATTTGAAATGAGAAACCATTCATATCTGTAATGTTAACATGACAGTTTGGTTAAGTGAGTACTATTCAGAGGTGTAATGTTCACATGATAGTATAAGGATATATTTAGAGTTGACACTGTTCAGTGGTGTAATGTTAACATGACAATGATGATGTATCTTGAGTCAAGCAAAGGTGTGGTGTTAACTTGATGACTCGTCGGGGATTTTGGATCAAGAAGATCGACATTTCTGGTTAGAGGTGAAAACTTAATTTTCTTAATAAATTTTTCGTTAATTGGTGCCATGAGCCTATTGCCATGTTGGTCAATTAGGCAATATGTTTCATTTGAGTAGACTATCTCTACTACAAATAGACTTTTCTATTTGGGTTGGAATTTACCTTTAGTCTTATATGTCATGACCATGTGTCGATGAATGGCTAAGGCCATGTCGCCTTCTTTGAAGGATTGTTCTTTGACTCTCATGTTGAAGGCTCTCAAAATCCGTACCTGGTAGATCTTGATTCTTTGTTGAGCTTGGAGTCTCAGCTCATCTAATGGTTCTAGTTCTTGGAGGCACTTTTGATGATGTTATTTGGTTGTCATCTTCTTGGCAATGGTGATTCACAATGACGACACCTGAATTTCTAGTGGGATCACGACTTAGCATCCGTAAACAAGGAAAATAGCATGGAGCCAGTGGGAGTGCGGACTGTTGGTCGATAAGCCCATAGATACTCTCCAAGTTTCTCATCCCAATATCATTTATTGGAGGAGACGAACTTCTTCAGAAGTTTGATGTTGGTTTTGTTGAAATCTTCAACTAGACCATTAGCAGCTGGGTTGTATGGTGTATAAGTTACGTCATGAATTCTGAACTTGTTGCAAAATTTAAAGAACGATCGACTGATGAATTGTAGACTATTGTCATGAATGATTCATCTAAGAACATTGAATCAACAAATTATGTGATGTCTTAAGAATTTGATCACTTAAGATGTCTTGACTTCCCTAAGGGAAATGGCCTTGGCCCATTTGGAGAAGTAATCTGTGATGGCCAAAACAAATTGATGGCCTTTAGCGGATAGCGGGCTAATCGGCCCAATAATATCCATGCCCCAAGCTTCAAATGGCCATGAAGTGACTGTCAGATGCAATTTTTCTAGAGGTTGACGTAGAAAATTAGCGTGAACTTGATACACATGACATCATTTAGCATATGCTACCGCATCTACTATCCTTGTCTGCCAATACTAACCTAGACGACAAAGTCAGTCCTAGAATTTAGGACTTGGTTAGTGAGCTCTACATGCACCATCATGGGCTTCCTTTAGTGCTTTTTGAGCTTTAGTTGGTGATAAGCATCAGAGCAAAATACCGTTGAGAGATCATCGGTACAAAGTTTGCATGATAGAATCATAGAAGAAGAGCAAGGCCATTCTTTGAATGGAGATTGTTTGCTTTGGGTTATCTGGTAGTTTCTTGTGCAAGACATAATCGATGATTGAGAACCACAATCATTATCCTCAAAGTGAGTTTGCATGACATGCACTTTGTTGGCTTCAAGAATTTGCTTCGGAGAGTATAATTAATGGCTAGCCACGGTGATGCGCCGGGTAGATTTGGGCGCCAGAGCAAGTGTGGCTGCAAGGGATGCTAGAGCGTCCGCATGAGTGTTCTCAAGGCGAGCTACGTAGCTAATGTAGAAGCCTTCGAAGGACTAAGCAAGCTTTGTTGCCGCTTTATGGTAGGGTATGAGGTCATTATGACACCAATGTCTTGAGCGAATTGTAGGCCGATTACAAGAGCATTATATTTGACTATGTTAGGACTCATGTTTATGAGCCTACTCTCTAATCTAGTTTTGATGATTAATAAATAATTTATAACTGTATTTTCCAGTATTTGTGTTTTGTCTATCATGTACATAGGTTGAAAGAAATGAAGCCAACACAATTCTAGTCCAAGATTCAAGACCAAGCTTCATGCACATCAACTTGGGTAAAATAGTTTTTAGGAATTGTACTTTACTTATGCTTAGAGCTCAATTTTATACACACATGAGTTTCTCATAATATAAGTATTTTTAAGTATTTTTGAGAAAATTGAGTTTGTGGTTTATTGACTTAATAACAAAGTTTATATCTTTTATAAAGTCTCTTAAATCATTCTAAAAGATTCCAAAACTCAGTTTGAAACATTTTATCAAAGTCAAGTGTTTAAACGAACCTGTATTTTTGAGATTTTGTAAAATGATGAGTTTTCACAAACGGGAAATGATATTTCAAAAAATAATTTTCTAACATGTTTATATTCATGTATATAAACATTTTCCCAAGTTTTATCATTTTTAGAATTTATTTACAATTTTTAAAAGCACTTTGAAAATCAGAATTACTATTCAAAACTGTGTTGCATGTTTTTCGGTCGACCGATAATGTTCATCAGTCGACCAATATACTGCTCTGTAATTGCGAAAAAGTTTCTGCTCAGTCGACTGAACAGTGTTTTTAGACGACCGACGGCTTGCATCAATCGACCGATAGTTTCCCAAAATCAGCCAACGGTCAGCTCATCAGTCGACTGAACAGTACATCAGCCGATCGACGGCACTATAACGATATATTTCCAGTTTTGCTGATTTTTAGAGATTCTATTGGATTTCTTTGTTTTTCTTGGGTTTAGGGCTATTGTTTTAAGTGCCTATAAATATCTTACAACTCTCAATTGTTTAGTTTATCCAAGAAAAGTTTAAAAACAAGTTTACAATTTTTTAAGGGTGTTTTAAAGAAAATAAAATGTGTTGTTTATGTGAAAAGAGTTTCACAAGAGGAGGATATCATTTCGTTCTTTTTGAGCTTCAATTCTCATATCTCTATCTCTCATTCTTTCAGAAAAGTTTTACTAAACTCAATCTGTAGCTATTTATATTTTTGATTATCATTTCCATAAGCTAGATTTTAAATTGAGTTTATATTTCATTTTACTCATTGATTGCACACACAACCAATTAAGCTTTCAGTATTTTACATTAAGTATAATTTGAGCTGTGGTGAGTGATTCATTAAGTATGAGCTTAACTTCGTTCTCATTCTTGTTAGAGAACAAACCATTGTATTTGCACTTAATTGTTGAAGATCACATTGTAATACATAAGAACGCTTAGAGAAGTGGGTGGTGAGAAACGGAGTCAATTCCAAAAAGAGTGGTATTGGTAGTACAGCCTAGTGAGATGTTGTAAATCTAAGCACTTGAGAAAGGTGATACGGGCTAGGCCAACACTTAGAGGAGTGTATTATGTATTATCAATTGTGAGTATAGTAAAAGTTTTCGGTAAACTTGGAAAACCGATTGCGTAATTGATTTGAGATAGTGGAGATTCTCCTCGAGGGTGAGGAGTGGAGACGTAGGTCGTAGGTCGACCAAACTCCGTGATCATTTGCTTTGTGTTTGTAATTGTCATTTGCGCACTATCTCGTTTATATCTTGTGTTCTCGTTTATATTGCCCTTGTTCATTATATCCTTGCATATATCTTATTGAATATCATATTTACTAGGATATTAGTTGAATAAGCTTTTATTTGGCATTAATATCGGATCAGATTAGCAATTACCATATTCACCCCCCTCTAGGTTACTTTCATCTGGTATCAGAGCTTGATGCTCTTTGATTTGTGGCTTAATCACCTAGAATCAAAGATCCTCACTTTGATTTATTACTAATCTAGTTTTGCGATATTTTATCTTGCGTGCATATATATTATGGACATGCACGGTGCACCTAGTTTAGGTTATGCTATTAATATCGTTCCAAAATTCAAAGATTTCTCCTATGCTCAATGGTGTGTTAGATTTAAACTTTTTGTTAGATCTAAATATTTTGATTTATAAGAAATAATTGATTATGCTTATATTTTACCCACTTTGGAGAAATCTAAGTGGAGTAATGATGATAAAAAGATGTTTATAATGAACAAGCTTTTGTTAGAATTTTTGCTCAATGCTTTTGATTCATCTATATCTAACAAGCTTGATTCTTTTGATAGTGCTTAAAATTATGGAAATTTATTGAAGCCATATCAAGGTTAACTTGGAGGATATCCGACGTGTTTTAACATATTCGACTTCAAGTAAATTAGAGCTACATCATGCACACGACCACTAGGCGATATTCCTAGTGAGGTATGCGAGTCCGATTCCAAAAATGATTTATCTATTGATGAACTCGCTTGTGCATATGAACGTATAATGTATGCCTATAACAAATTGTATCATAATTTTATTTATTTAAAAAAAGCATGTAAATTTGAAATCCGATCATGACTTGTTAGCATCTAAATTTGATACTATTGCTAAAGAAAATGTGATCCTCAAAGAAAACAATGAAAAATTAAAATTTGATCATATTTCCTTGACATCTAAGATCGCTAGTGTATCTCATGAGAAAAATGATGCTATAAAAGAAGTAAAAATTATTAAAAATAAATTAAATTCTTTTAAGAATAATGATGTTGGTTCAACTTCTATTGATAATGCTAGTTTGCCAAATAATGAGTTGAATAAAATGAGAAACCAAATTTCTTCTTTAGATTCAACTTTATTAATATGCATTAACAATCATAAGAAGCTTGTGACTATGTGTGCTAAGTCTAGTGCAAATAAATCTAAATCATCCATTCACCATGCACACATATATAAGAAAGTTTATAAATGTACTATTTGCGATCGTAAAGGCCATTTAGCTAAATTTTACTATGATGCACAAAAATCCATCAAATCCAATAATATTGCTACTTGTGCATCCCATCAAGCGTTATCACAACATACACATGCACTTACACACAAAGATCATCATAAGCATGCAAATGTGTATAAATGTGATTTTTGTGGTTGTTTTGGTCATTTGACCAAATTTTGTTTTGATTTAAAAAAGGTTTCACATTTGTAAAATAATTTTAAAAGACCATCATTGATTGCAAATGTTTCATGTGCATAATCTCAAGGTCAACACAAACAAATGCACCTATTTTATTACACGTATTGCAATCAGAAAGGTCATTTGCATAATTATTGTTATGACCGCATCTGTATACAAAATGTGCCCAAATAGGATCATAACCTAAGGACATTATGTGACGTCCCTGTTTTCACACATGGCTGTAGTCCAAGGTGAACCCAGAGATGTCAAACCTTCTATGCACCCATACTGTGCAACAACAAGTTTCACCAATCACAATAATATCCTCTAGTAGGATCAAATAAAAGCGTAGGTACAAAACAGGCAAAGAAGTAGAATGACAATAATAGACATAATAAAGAAGATGATATCTCATAAATAAAGGTCATGTCTCAACTGAAAACAAACTGAAATACATCTGGAGTCTGAAATAACATACGATGTCTCAATATGAATCAAAACAGAAAGTCAAACTAAGGCACATTGTCTTTACAAAATGGAAATAAACTCTGAGTCTGAATAAAATTTAAAACTACAGTGGAGCCTCTAATAAACCACTCGGGACGGCGACTATGCAAGAACTCCATCATCCTGCGGCTCTCCGGAACTCCGAGCTATCTGAAAAGGTATTTTTAAAAGAAAAAGAAACAACAACAAGAGCGTCAGAACACTACAGTAAGATTACCTCCATCTGTCCCTAGGGGAAGGGCTGCAGATGGAGTGGAGGCTCTATCTATTAAGCATAGTCTACCTATATCATTTTCCCCGTAACTAGCAGAATTAATATTTAGACACCTACAAAACGAGACGTAGTACGTCGAGCGAAATAATCCAAACAAGTAAACCCTCATGTATATACCATATGTCCCAAATCGTAAACATCTAAACATTAATACCAAAATAAGGATAAACAATCTAAATAAAATCAACAATTTGAAATCCACAACACGAGGCTGGTACGTCGAGCGAAATAATCCAAACAAGAAAACCCTCATGTATATACCATATATCCCGTATCGTAACAGCTAATCATTGATCCTAACCTAAGAAATAAAGAAAAGCAGAAAAAGAAAAAAATAAATACGTTAACATATCATATTCATAATATCTGCCACTACCACTGAAGAGATAGAATGAATACCGACACAAATCTCGTGTACTTTTATATGCAAAGTACTCTGGGTCATATATTTTAACAGTGAGTCGAAAACATAACTGGCATCCGCCAATGACTCAGGCTATCGCTTGGTTATCTCAATGCAACTCCGTGCAAGATTTTGATACTTAGCATTATCATATGTAACGGACTACCCTGTACGTATCCTAATTAGTGTGCACGGCTCATTAGTCTCATCGCAATCTCAGTGCGTAACATGAGTGCGGAACGACCTACTATATAAGTATCCTAGAAGTATGGCTCACAAGCCTCATCGCACCCTCGTGCGGACGGACTGCTAAATAAAGCATCCATACCCGACTCAATGGCCTGCACAAATGGAATATCGACGCACTTCCCCCGTAGTACTGAACTGAGCTCATCAACGATATCCAGAAGGTGTGTGTATAGTATGTTCTAAACTCTTTCTCAAAGTAATTGGGTCTTAACCCTTCATAATCCCTCTCAGAAACCCCAAGTGTATACTACTGCATTATTCGTGAAAATATGTGTAAAGAAGTATGGCTCGAAGTCCGCAATCACATCTTAAGTAGACATAAAACAAAACTCATGAAAAACAGCCTTGTAGTCGACTACAAGGATTAGTAGTCGACTACTCTGAGTCAATCCAGACTCTGTGAAAACAAATCTACTGCTAGTAGTCGACTATTAGGGTCAATAGTCGACTACCATGCTATAACTCAGTTTTCTGTGTTTCGAAGGTTTGACAGAGTAGTCGACTACTCTGCTTAGTAGTCGACTACACTGTGAAAACATGCATACTGGCGTGCACAAACATGAAATTAACTTAACATGCACTTATCACTTCATATTTACATGATTCAAACTTGTTAAACATACAATAATAACTATTCTAAGCATGACAACAATGTATAAATTTGTCTAGTTAGGGTTTTACATCAAAATTAATCATTTTCTTCAATTGATCAATATGTAAACAATATGATAATAATAACATGATTTAAAATCTACATATGAACAGAGATCAATCTTGTTTCAAATTCTAATTTTACAAAACCTAGATGTCACAAGTCTAGGGTTAAACTTCTTTAAATATCATGTACATTCAATTAATTGCATATCTAGGGTTTAGGCATGATCTAAACATGATTAACGGATTAAAAGTGAAACTAAAAGCATCACAATGATTATGATTACAAACTATATACAACAGCAAGAAAAACAAGTATAGATCTAGCATGGGTTTATGAAATAACATAAAAATCTAATCTTTTTATATCATATTAAGATCATGCACATAAACATCAATATTTAACTTATAATCTAGTTATTTAACTATGGGGATGAGTTTGGACGAAGATAATCTTGCCTCAAAGTGTTGTTGGACTCCTCAACCACGTGCACGCAAGATCTCTCTTCTCCAAAACACCAAAACTCACCTTCTTCTCGACAAACTTCTCAAGAACACTCCCAAAATATCCAGTTTAGGGTTAGGGTTTGAGGAGGAAGGTGGCTGGTGATAATCTCACGTGAAATAGGGTAAAAAGAGCTTTAAAACGAATATATATACTTAGGATAATAACTGGATTTAGATGCAATGCAAATCCAACCTGAAAACTAAAACCTAGCACGTCCAGGAATTCCCGATAGTCGACTACTAAGCATAGTAGTCGACTACTAAGTAATACACAGGTTTCTGAAATTTGTACATAGTTTAGTGATAACTTTCTCATCCGACCTCAGAATGAGGTGATTAAAGATTTGTTGGAAAGTTGTTGAAAAGACCTACAACTTTGGTCTTTTGAGTTTTCCCAGATTCTAAGTGTATCATTGTGTAAAATCTATAAACTCTTGACTGGTTATTTTTCCCAGATTTTCTCGTGCATGTTTTATGCATTTGCACTCATATATTCATATATATGTATCGAATTGATCTCAAATCAATTCCTAGCATACTCAAATACCAATAAATGTTATTTATCATAATATAATATGTTTATTATTATATCTCACAACATTCAAAATTACGGGGTTTTACACATTAAGCTTTAATGATAGGGGTCATGTTCCTAATTTTTCCGGCACAAAAATATTTGGATGCTAAAACAAATTTGATTGTGTTTATGTTGTATCTTTGTTTGTTTCTTTTTTATTTGATTCCATTGTTTTCAATAATGAAAATTGATTAAAACTCCTTTTTAAAATTCAATTTAATCATATTTCTGTATATTTAAATGAAAATATATTCAAATATATATTGTTGAAAAATTAAAAATATTTTTTTAAGTTTTTAAACCATAATTCATGACATTTTATAAAAACTAAGCTTCATGCCATCAGTCGACCGATTCATGAATCAGTTGACTGATAGCTTGTATCAGGCGACTGATGAGCTCATATATTTCGGGTTCAAATATATTTTTGTCTTCAACCCGACCCGTTTGTAATAGTTTTTCTATCCTAGTCGTTGGTTGGTTAGTGGAGAGGATCTTAGTCGTTCATTTCATCATATATATATCAAAACCCTAACCCAAAACCCTCACAAAATTCTCAAAACCAGTCGACCCCTTCCTCACCTATCAGACCCCATCAGTCGATCGGAGATCCCCAAGTTGACCGACGTCCCAGTTCAGCCAACCGAGAGTTCCCTGCAGAAAGCTTTTCGAGCCACCGAGCCTTGTTCTTCTTCCATACCTCTTCAGTGCTCAGTATACCCTCTTTCCTCACTCTCTATTTCGGCTTATTACTTGCATAGGTATTAATCTAGGGTTCATAATCTAGGTTTTGTTAATCTAAGGTTATTTCTTACCTAAAATCGTTTAGGATCTTTGATATTTATTTTATCATGTCTCGATCACATCCCAAACGAGCTAGATCTGATACGGGTGTATCTTCTCTTCGGAAAAGTGATCCTCATGGGAGCTTGAGGATAGGTGATTCTCATGATATCTTGGGAATAGACACGTGGTTGGAGCCATAGAGGACGGGAAAGAAGTCAGAAGGAGAAAAAACACAGAAGATCAGGAAAACAGGGTGGAGCTCTGGCCGGTCGACCGCGGCACCCATGCCGGTCGACCGAAAGACCTGCACGAGGCAGGGTTTGGAGACGATCTCTGGCCGGTCGACCGGGCCAGGATTGGCGGTCGACCGGATCGCGATATTTAGCTTTCCTGGTTCGTTTTGGATTCTGTTTTGACAGGGATTCCTGATCCTTTTGGGCTTGTTTATTTACCAGATTGCCACCACATTGTAAACCCTATAAATAGGGATTGTTTAGGGTTCTAAAGAGGGAGGTTAGAGGCCAAGATGTAGTCCTAAGAGTTTTAGGTCTAAGTGAGATCCTAATCAAAGGATTAGGGTTTAGATATGAGAGTTTGTAATCAGACCTAAGGGAGAGAAATTCTAATAATTGTATTAGGGTTTAGAGAGAGAGTTGAGAGGTTGTTCTCAATTCTAGTGAGATTGTGAGAGGGGGATTGTAATCTTTTCATACTCATAATCTAGAGAATGTATTTTCCTTCGCCATACTAAATTGTTCTCGTGTTTTGGTCATCCTCTTCTCAACCCACCTTTTGGTAATTCCGCGACCAAAGGGTGCTCGCACGGCGACTCGTATCAAGATCTAGTAGACCCGAACCCACTCCCACTCCAGCTCCTGCTCCCGCACCTGAATTTGCTAATTATGAATGATATCTTCATAATCCATCTTTAATTAGCAAATATCATACTTATTGTCAATTCAAAATCTTTCCCGGGAGATTTGTTAAGTTTGAAGATTTTGCTTATTTTCAGTTGCATACATATTTTAATGATGCTAGACTACATGATTTGCTCTCTCATAATAATCATCTTCCATATTATCTAAATCTTGTATGTCTATTTTATACAAATTTGTAACTAACTGATGTACATACCCCTTTCATTACCTCTCTTGTCAAGAATTATCATATTATTTTCATTGCCCATCAATTAGCTAAGATTCTTGGTATTCCTTTTGGGGACACTGTCTTGAAGGATGTAGACTATATTGATGATCATGTTAATTCTCTAACCTTCTCCCCGGAAAACATTTTCCTCTTACTAATAGCTCAGTCTCTCCTCTTGGGGGAATCATTGCTCGTATCATTTCTTACAATATAATTCCCAAGACTGGGGGTTATGATCATTTCTCTCAAGAGTTGACTAGTGCGGTCTATGTCATTTTAGGAAACCTTGACGTAAAATGG
Source organism: Asparagus kiusianus (assembly GCA_022839385.1). Classification (NCBI taxonomy): domain Eukaryota; kingdom Viridiplantae; phylum Streptophyta; class Magnoliopsida; order Asparagales; family Asparagaceae; genus Asparagus; species Asparagus kiusianus. The sequence goes on from BQKN01063688.1 coordinate 356,866, forward strand.
AGCAAGGTTATTTTTTATGCCATGGCAACAAATCACACGAGATTTCTTCCTTTTGGAGCCTTACTAACTAAGATTTTCAACATTTTAGAGTTGATCTATCTGATGAGGCCCCTATTCATATTCATGATTTCTTTGATTCCCTTAGCCTCTCTAGGATGAATCTTCCTGTTACTCTATATCAGATGGAACACTCTGATGATCCTATAGAGCCTCTCATAGATAAACCCTCATCTCTTCCATCCAGTTCTAAGGCTCGTCCTCGTCCTCCTCGTGCATAATCTTCCATCTATGCAAAATTCTGGATGATTTGGTTCACCGGTTGGATAGTTTAGATGAGAGAGTGTTTGCTCGCCTAGATCACATTGAAAGTAGAGCTGATAATTGGTATTGCAAGTTGTTGAGGAGGCAAAATGAGAGTTCTGCTAGAGTTGAGAGTAGGCTTGATGAGATTTTAAGGATCCAGCAGCAGTTCATGGATATGTACATCCACCCTCCTCCTCCTCCGGGTCCCCGGCCTTTTGATTCTTGAAGACAGAATTCTCATTTGGATTTTTTGTATTTTGGTTTCTGAACTAGGTGTTTTCAGTCTGTAGTTTTGTTTTGGTGTGAACTATGTATTTTGGTTTATTTTTTGT
>BQKN01063688.1:357510-411302 GCA_022839385.1 Asparagus kiusianus
TTTCCCCATTTTGATGTTGACAAAGGGGGAGAAACAAGTGATTAGTGAGTATCTTGTTTGTGTATTTTGCGTATTTTGTATTTATTGGGAAAATTGTTTGTCATCATCAAAAAGGGGGAGATTGTTAGGACTCATATTTATGAGCCTACTCTCTAATCTAGTTTTGATGATTAACAAACAATTTATAACTATAATTTTTAGTATTTGTGTTTTGTCTATCATGTATCGAGGTTGAAAGAAATAAAGCCAACACAATTCTAGTCCAAGATTCAAAACCAAGTTTCATGCACATAAACTTGGGTAAAATAGTTTTTAGAAATTATACTTTGTGTGTTATGCTTAGAGCTCAATTTTATACACACACGAATTTCTCATAATATGAGTAGTTTTGAGACAATTGAGTTTGTGGTTTATTGACTTAATAACAAAGTTTTATATCTTTTATAAAGTCTCTTAAATCATTCTAAAAGATTCCAAAACTCAGTTTGAACCATTTTACCAAAATCAAGTGTTTAAACGAACTAGTATTTTTGAGATTTTGAAAAATAATGAGTTTTCACAAACGGGGAATGATATTTCAAAAATTTCTTTTTTAACATGTTTATATTCATGTATATTAAACATTTCCCAAGTTTTATATTTTTTGGACTTTATTTACAATTTTTAAAAGCACTTTGAAAATCAGAATTACTATTCAAAACTGGGTTGTACATGTTTTTCGGTCGGTTGACACTGCTCATAAGTCGATCGATGAACTACTCTGTAATTACAAAAATGTTTTTGCTTAGTCGACCGATCTTCATCAATCGACTGAACAGTGTTTTCGATCAATCGACAGCTTGCATCAGTTGACCGTTACTTTCCCAGAATCAGGTAACGGTCAGCTCATCAGTCGACTGAACAATACATTAGTCAACCAACGACACTGTAATGGCTATTTCTAGTTTTGCTAATTTTTAGGGATTTTTGGATTTCTTTGTTTTTCTTATGTTTAGGGCTATTGTTTTAAGTGCCTATAAATATCTTACAGCTCTCAATTGTCAAGTTTATCTTAGGAAAGTTTAAAAACAAGTTTACAAGTTTTTTTAAGGGTGTTTTAAATTAAAATTGACTGTGTTGTTTATGTGAAGAGAGTTTCACAAGAGGAGGAGTTCATTTCGTTCTTTTGAGCTTCAATTCTCATCTCTCTATCTCTCTTGCTTTTAGAGAAGTTTTACTAAACTCAATCTCTAGCTATTTATATTTTTTATTATCATTTCCATAAGATAGATTTTAAATTGAGTTTATATTTCATTTTACTCATTGATTGCACACACAACCTATTAAGCTTTTAGTATTTCACATTAGATATAATTTGGGTTGTGGTGAGTGATTCATTGAGTGTGAGCTTATCTTCGTTCTCATTCTTGTTAGAGAATAAACCATTGTATTTGCACTTAATTATTGAAGATCACGTTGTAATACACAAGAATACTTAGAGAAGTGGTTGGTGAAAGACGAGGTCAATTCCAAAAGGAGTGTTGTTGGTAGTAAAGCCTAGTGAGAGGTTGTAAATCCAAACACTTGAGGAAGGTGACACGGGCTAGGCCAACACTTAGAGGAGTGTATTGTATATTGTCAATTGTGAGTATTGTAAAAGTTTTTGGTGAACTTGGAAAACCGATTGTGTAGTTGATTTGAGATAGTGGAGATTCTCCTCGAGGGTGAGGAGTGGAGACGTAGGTCATGGGTCAACCGAACTCCGTGATCATTTGCTTTGTGTTTCCAATTGTCATTTGCGCACTATCTCTTTTATATCTTATGTTCTCGTTTATATTGACCTTGTTCATTATATCCTTGCATATATCTTATTGGATATCATATTTACTAGGATATTAGTTGAATAAGTTTTTATTTGGCATTAATATCGGATTAGATTAGCAATTACCCTATTCACCCCCTCTAGGGTACTTTCAAGATATGTTGTTGGAGCATGGCTCTGTCAATGAGTAGGCCCGAGGAAGAACATGCCAATGGGGATCGATCATCACTACCCCCACCCCTGCGATGATTGCTCCTTTGTGGTTGCGTCGTGATGCGCCATCAAAGTATAGTTACCATATTTGATGGTCTGAAGTAGTATTCGACTCAAAGACTTCATCTGAGATATCTTCATAAAGCTTGGAAGACTCGGGAATAGGGTGTTCTGCAAGAAAGTCGGCTATTGCTTGATCCTTGACTGCTTTCTGTAGCACGATTGTCATGTCATATTGTGAGAGCTGTATCACCCATTTTGCTAACCTGAAATTCAGTGATCCAGGTTTCTTTATGAGTATCCTTAAAGGATTAACCCTTGAAATGATGTGAATGGATTAGCCGGTGAGGTATTGGTGTGACTAGAACCAGCAGCTTCGTTAGATCACCCTTGATCTCATTGAAAGCTTCTTGATAGGTGTCATCCCAGACAAATGAAACACCTTTCTTCATAAATCTTTGAAATGTTTGACGTTTCCCAGATAGGTTGGTGATAACACTTTGGGTGTAGGCTAATCGTCCTTATAGTCCTCTGAGTTCTTTGAGTTTCCTCGGAGGTGGCATCCCTTGGAGGACTTTCACTTTTTTAGGTTTGACATATATTACTTTAGATGTTATAATAAATCCTAGAAATTTGCATGATGATACCCCTAGGAAGGATTTGGTTGGATTCATTTTGAGCTAGTGTTTTCATATAATTTCAAACACCGTTCTCAAATCACCAACATAATCTTACTTGTGATGAATTTTGATCGCGAGGTCATCGACGTAGCACTCTACTGTTTAACACAAAATTCACCAACAAATGATCTAGGTTTTTTAAGGGGCGAGGATGGTTGCTAGGATTTAGAGATTTGATAAAAAGAGAGAATTTTTATGAAAAACATAGGTATTTATAGAGGCAAACCCGAAACAAACCTGTTGAACCCGAACCGGGAAACCTAGTATGACTAGGAAAACAACCTTCGGTATTTTGGCTATAACATTCTCGTCCGACCTCAGAATGAGGTGATCTAAGATTTGTTGGAAAGCTATTAAAAATTCCTACAACTTGTCTTTTGAGTATTTCCAAATTCTTACTGTATCGGTGTGTAAAATATAAAAACTTTTAACTGGTTATTTTTCTAGAGTCAAGCTCGTGCATACCATGCATGATTTCACTCCTATATTCATACATATACATTGGATTGATCTCAAATCAATCCCTAGCATACTCAAATATCAAAATATATTATTTATCATCATATAACATATTTATTATTATTTTTCATATAATATTCAAATTTTACGGGGTTTTACACATGGACAAGCCTCCATCATAATAGGGTGGAATTTTCTTTTGAGGGTAAGGAAAAGTTTTGGCTTCAATACTGGGCCTATTAAGTTTATCAAAGCATGTATCACTTTCACTACAATATCTATCAACTCCAACGACAATTTTGAAGGTTTCTTTCTTCCATCCAAAGGTGTTCGCCAAGGATGTCCACTCACTCCATACCTATTTATTTGAATTTGGATCCACTCCATTATAAAAAAAAAGTGGAGAGACCATTATTTTTAATCCCAACAGTGGATTATATAGTCGGTGATTGTGATATATTCTAAATCTAACACTCAACATACCCCATGTATTGTGCTCATTCCTAATTTGTACTAAAAGCAAAAAATTATAACCATCCACTAGATAATCTATGGTTGTGATTAAATTGTGTTTCCTCCTCTACTTTTTTCATAGTGGAGAGGAATCAAATCCATTTTAATTTAAGTGCAAAGGATCTCTAGTTACTCATCGAGCAGAAGTCTTAAATGGCTGCCATATTGATATGATAATCAACCATCATGCTCTTACTTTCTCACACCTAATGTTTGCTAAGATTAGTTTCTTTTTCGGTAGGCTTCTACAAACATGATGAGTGAGATTAAAAGTATATTTTGTCTTTACTCTCAATAGTCCTAACAGTTGGTAAATTTCTCAAAATCCAGTACTCCATTCAGTTCTAGTACATCTGTTAAAGATCAAGCAACTCTGGCAGCATCATTAAGAGTAAATCTCATAAATTGATCCTCTATTTTTTGGGAGTCCTTTATTCATCAACTGACATCAATCGACATAGAAACTAACAAACGCATCATCTTCTTATTATTATCCCAAAGAATGATGATTAACCAGTATCACCCTCATGAATCTTTCAATAAAATAAAACTAAGTTCATCACACTTTAATAACTAATTATTATACAAGTCAAGGGAACCAAAGGGCGAGATGGAGGAGGGGGGAACAGGCGATTTGTAAGGCGATTTGACAGGCGACATGGAGCGTCAACATCCCAGGCGGCGCTTATGGTTAAAAGACGGCGCCTCGTTTCCTTTGCAAACGCTAAACTCACTGTCTCTCCCTCTTCCTCAGTCTCTCCGCCCTCCTCCTTCCCCATTCCCATCCCTCCTCTAGATCTCCCCCCTCTTGCTAACCCTCAAAACCCTAAAAAGTCTTTCTCTTTCCAACTTCCTTCTCATCACCTCCCTACCAAAAAACCCTCCTTTGCCGATTTATTCAAGAGATCCAAGGTCCAGTGTGACTCCTCCTCCAAAGGTATTCTTCCTCTACCCGAAGAAGGGTGGACTAAGGTCTCTTACAGGAAAAGGTCCAAAAGGTCGAGATCAGTTTCCTCCTTCATCCTCAATCCCTCTTTTCAAAAACCGACTAGGTGTTTCCTCTGTGGTAATAGGGACCACATGGCGAAACATTGTTCCTTAAGGGATTTTAAGTGTTTTGCCTGTAATTTGGTAGGACATACCTCTTTGAACTGTCCTAATAGAGACAAGCCTCCAGTTCATAGCATCATTTCCCCTTCCTCCAAAGCCCCTCCCATCCATCCCCCTCCTCTTTTTATCCCTAATATTCCTCTTCCAGAGTCTATTGTCAGCAGCATGGATGATTTCGTCTTTTACGCCTTCTTCCGGATCCAACTTGGTAACCCCTCCTATGAGGAGCTCATTGAAAACCTAGAATTTCACTTGAAAGTTGATAAATGGTCTACCGTTGTCAGAAAGTCCTCTCCTTCCTCCTATTTCATTCAGTTCCCAGATGCAGAAACGATGGATTATGCATGCTCAAAATCTTTCTTTAGTATGGGGAACTTTGGAGGGGTTTTTCCCCCTTGGTCGGAGAAGTTAGGTTTGAAAGCTTTGCCCAAGTTTGTCTATATCTGGGTGGAAATCCTCAACCTCCCCATTCATCTCCGGGATACTGAGTTTTTATCATCGTTGCTGGGTGATGTTGGAGAAGTTCTCTCAGTGTCTAATGATGTAGTATTCAAGAGAGAGGCCAAAGATTGTAAAGACATGCTCTTTGTTAGGGACCCGTCCGAAATCCCTCAAGAAATCAACTTCAGATATGCTTCCCCAGATGACATTCACATCATGGAAGGATCCGTCCATCTGAGGATAGTCGGTGAATCTCTATCATCATCTCAAGGTAGCTGTAGGGACAAATATGAAGCTTTCGTTCGCCATGAGGGTGTTCCGCCAGACTCTTCAGACACCACTCCCCTAGCCCCCTCCCCCCCTCCTCAATCATTTTCATCAAACTCAGCTAAGCTAGTGAAAGCTTCAGCAGACAAAGTTGTGCATGCCCCCCAGCCTTCTCTAGTGGACCCTAAAGGTAAGAGTCCCATGGATGCAGAGGGTCACCGACCCCCAGCCCCTTCTTCTCATGCAGTGCCAGCTCCAGAAATGGTAGATATTCTTTTTAAAGGAGTGAAGATTAAGATCGACAAGGCTTCTTGGGAGTTGTTGAAGCCAGTTCTCTCCCAGTCAGATGAAGCTAGACCTATTCCTTCCCCAATTGCTGGGGACCAGGTGATGGGTATTTCCTCCTCAGACTCCATGGACATCGCATCTTCCTCTGATCCGCCTCCGGGTTTTGAGTTTAATAAGAAGCCCTCCAAGGCCTCAAAGAAGAAATCTTCAAGAGGTATCCAGTTGATCCACCCTGTCTAGAAGCACCTAGCCCTGATGAAAAGGAGCAAGCACCCAGGTAAATCTAAAAGTAAATCAGGTTCTTCAGCTTCTACTCTGCCTCTTCAATCCCTTAACATAGAGCGTCTGGGAGAAATTTCAGTTAACTGTGGTATAAGAGAACCGATTGACCCTCAGAGCTTGAGAGATATCCAAATCTTGAAGGAATCTGGGGCCAACTCTTCCTGAAGACTCATCTTTTTCTTAGTTGTCTCCCTCTCTTTTATTATGAAGTTTGGTTCATGGAATGTCAGGGGGCTTAACCACCCCGCTAAGCGTAGATTGGTCAAGGACTGTCTGAAGCTAGCTAAAGTCGACCTTGTTGGCCTGCAAGAGACCAAACTCAATTCCATTAGACCCTCCACTCTTAAGTCCTTAGGGAGCGGCTCCATTTCCTCCTGGATTTTGTTAGATGCAGTTGAGTCTAGGGGAGGAGTTCTTCTTGGTTGGAATGAAAACATCTTCTCTTGTTGTTCCTCATCTATAGGTATCTTCTCTGTGACAGCTTTTCTTACCCACTCTTAGACAAATTGGTCCTTTGCTGTCACCTCGATTTATGCTCCCTGTGATTCTGCTGATAGAGAGGTTTTTAGGTGGGAACTTAGTAGAATCAGATCTTCTCACTCTCTCCCTTGGGTGGTTTTTGGGGATTTTAATATGACTCTTAGTTTGGCAGAAAGAAGTGGCCATTCAGGCTCTCTCAAGGATATCGAGATGTTCAAGAACCTTATTGCCTCTCTTCATCTCTCTGACCTTCCTATGTGTGGGAAAAAATTTACGTAGAAAAACTGTAGAATTCCTCCAGTGCTCGCTAGGTTGGATAGATTTCTAGTGTCTTCTGAATTTGAATCTAAATTTCCTCTCCTGGTCTAGTTTGCATATCAAGCCCCTTGTTCAGACCACTGTCCTATTATTCTAGACACAAGCTCCCCTCTGTTAGGTCTCATGTTATGAGCCTACATCTTCTAATCTTGTTTTGATGATTACAAACAATTCCTAATATTGTTTGTCTAGTGTTTATGTTTCCTATTAGGTATTCTAGACAAACAATGGGTTGGAGGATGGATGGAATTGCGCTTCAACGATCATATCCAAAGGAGGTTGGCGGAATGTCGGTGAAGCAATGCTATTCAAGTTAAAGATCCAAGATCTCGCTTCATCCGCAAGTGTACTAAGATAGAGCTTATTGAAGATCAAGATTGCTTGGGTAATTTAGTTTTAGGTTTTATATTATGTGTGTTAGTACTTTAAGCTCAATTATATACACACATACACATTTCGTTTTGTTTTTTGTATATATATAGTTATATATATACATATATGTTTTGGTTTGATTTTGTAGATATGAAACAAATATATATTCATATATATGTCCATATGTTTCATATTCTATCATATTTGAAAATATTTTGTTTTTGGTTTATGGACTTGATAATATGTTTTTATATCTTTTCTTAAGTCTATAAAGCCATACAAAAGTTTCCAAAAGTTTGTTTAAATCAAATGTCAAAAACATGTATGTTTCCTTTTCATATTTTTGGACATATTTGAAAAATGATGAGTTTTTACTATTGGGGAATGCGGTTATAAAAATTCTTTTCGTAACATGTTTATTATCATGTTTATAAACATTTCCCAAAGTTTTATATTTTTTGGAATTTATTTGTTATTTTTAAAGGCACTTTAAAAATCAGTTTTTCAACATGAACAGTGCCTGTGCACGTTTATAAGTCGACTTATCAGAGTTGACAAGTCGACTTATGAAATGCTCTGGAATGTGCAAAAACTCTCTGTCAAGTCGACTTACTCGAACTGTTAAGTCGACTTAGACCAAGTCGACTTATGTCATTTTCCAAGTCGACTTATGTGCTGAATTTTATGTGTTATTTTCATCTGGCAAGTCGACTTATGTGATCTTTCAAGTCGACTTATACCAAGTCGAATGCAAGTCGACTTATACCAAGTCGAATGCAAGTCGACTTATAAATATGACCGTTGAACAGTAACGGCTATTTTCCAGATCTGTTTTTGTGTGGGTTTTTGGTCATTTCCTTGGGGTTTTGGCTGATGTCTTGGGTTGTTATAAATACCCCATTGCATTTACCTCTCCTACTAATGAAGAGAAAAGTTTTAAAGAGTTTTTACAAGTTTGTATAAGGGTTTCTAAGTGTGTTTAAGAGTTTGATTTGTGGAGCAAATTTCACAAGAGCAAGTGGAGATCATCCTTGGTGTTTGAGCATTCATTCTTCTCCCTCTCTCTTGTCATCTATAGAGAAGTTTTCTTAAACTCAATTCTAGCATTTTATAAGTTTGTTCTTAATTTAATAAGCTAGATTTTATATTGAGTTTATATTGTTTTATCTCTTTGTTCACACACAACCTATTGAGCTTATTGTATTTACATTCATAATATAATTTGGGGTTGTGGGTTTGTGACATTGAGAGTGAGCTTATATTGTGTTCTCATCCATTATAGAGAACAATTTAATTGTTGTGAGCTTTAATTGTGAGGAACACTTTGTATTACACTAGTACACCAAGAGGAGTGTGTGGTGAGAGACGGGGTTGTCCCAAGAGGAGTGGGGTAGGTGATAATGCCTAGAGAGAGGTTATAATTCCTAACACTTGAGGGAGACACGGGCTAGAGACCAACACTTGAGGTGGTAGTTAGTGTAGTTACATTGTGTGGATTGTAGAGTTTTCGGTTAGCTAGAAAACCGAGTGTGTAGAGAAGTTCCGGTTTCCAAACCGGGTGTGATAGTGGAGATCTCCTCGAGGTGAGGAGCGGGGACGTAGGTCAGGCGGACCGAACCTCGTGAACATATCGTTTTGTTTGTGATTGCATTGGCGCACTTTTATATTCGTGCTTATTATTCATATTGCCTTTGTCAATTGCACATTGTTTATATTCCCACTATCTTATGTTGTTTGTTTCACCCTTGTATTAGTTGTATATCCTTGCATATATATCTTGTCATATATCATACTTGCTAGGATATTTGTCAATAAGTTTTAATTTGGCATAAATCGGATTAGATTAGCATAAACCCTATTCACCCCCCCCCCCTCTAGGGTTCCTTCCTAGCGGCATTAGGGTACTTTCACCCTCAACCTATCCCTCTCTTTAGATTTGAAAAATTCTGGCTCTCTGATCCCTCTTTCATTCCTTTTATTTCAGCCAGTTGGAGCTCTTTTTCCTCTCATGACAACTCTCCCCTCTCTTTCCCTTTTAAGTTGAAACTCATTAAGAGAAGAATTAAATGGTGGAAAAGAAAGTGTCTTCGTTCCCATCATCTCTTCTCCTCTTCCCTTGTGTCCCAGTTGGACTCCCTTAACATGATTGAAGAAACCAGAGCACTATCTCCCTTAGAAATTCTTTCAAGAAGTGATTTGAAAGACCAAATTATTGCCTTAGCCAATGTTGAAGAAATTAAATGGAAACAAAGGTCTAGAATCCAATGGTTGAGAGAGGGAGACAATAACACTCGCTTCTTCCACAACTTTGCCTCCCACAGAAGAAGGAAAAACTTTATTCCTTACCTTATAGAAAATGACTCTATCATATTTTCAGAGTCTGATATGAAAAGGGATTTCTTTGACTTCTTCTCTAACCTCTTTCGCCAACCACCAGTTGCCAGGCTATTAGTCGATTGGAACATCTTATACCCTTTCGCCCCCCGCCCCCAGACCTCTCCTCTTTAGACCTTCCCTTCTCTTCTGAAGAAATAAAAGCTACAGTTTTCGATCTTCATCCAGAGAAATCTTCAGGACCTGATGGCCTTCCTCTTCTTTTTTTACCAAACCTTTTGGAATTCCATATAGGATGACTTCATAGCTTTTACACAAAATTTCTTTCTCCATCCCCAATCCCTTCATAACATCAATTATTCATATATCTGCCTCATTCCCAAGAAAGAAGGTGCATATTCCCCTAAGGATTTTAGACCTATCAGCCTCATAAACAGCTCCTGCAAAATCATCTCCAAGATCTTGGCTAATAGACTTAGCAGGGTCATCCACCTCCTTGTTGATCCTTCTCAATCAGCCTTTCAAAAAGGCAAATCTTCCCTTGATTCTATTCTGCTAGCCCACGAAATGATAAATTTCTGCTCTTAAGAAGGAAATATGTGCTATTGAAGTTGACTTTTTCAAAGCATTTGACTGTGTTAATTAGGACTTCCTTCTCTCCGTTCTCGAAGCTAGAGGCTTCAGTCAGAGATGGTGTCTCTGGATCAAACACATCCTCTCTTCCTCCAAATCAACAGTTCTGGTAAATGGTTCTCCAACTAAGTTCTTTTCTTGTTATAGGGGATTAAAACAAGAGGATCCCCTTTCCCCCATGCTCTTTCTCTTGGTGGCTGATGTCTTAAATAAAATGATCCGCTCTAGTGTTGATTCTGGAGATCTGTCTGAACTCTAGTTGAAAGGTGAACTCAATAACATCAGGTCTCTTCAGTTCGCCGATGATACGATTATATTTTCTAAAGACACCACTGCAGATATGACTACTCTTAAAGCTGTCCTCTTCATTTTTACTCAAATTTCAGGTCTGCTTGTGAACTCTAATAAAACCCATCTCTATTACCTTGGTAGATCTCCTAGAAAGGCTATTCATCTTGCCAGACTTCTCAATTGCTCTGTGGGATCTTTACCTTTCTCCTATCTTGGTCTTCCTCTTAAAAAAGGATCTTTATCCAGAAGAGACTGGCTTCCTCTTCTTGATTCATTCTCCAAAAAACTCTCACTTTGGAAGAACAAATCCTTATCCATAGGGGGACGTCTCACTTTGGTTAACTCAGTTCCTTCCTCAATCCCTCTTTATTATATCTCTTTCTTCAAATTCCCACTGTGGCTTATTCAAGAAATTGATAAAATCAGATGAAGTTTCCTCTGGAATAGGAGTAACCTACCCTCCAAAGTCAAGTGTTTGGTAGCCTGGAACTCAGTATGCAGACCGAAATAAGAAGGAGGGCTGGGTGTCATCAATCTTTAAGTCTTTAATCTCTCCCTTCTATCCAAATGGATTTGGAAAATCTTTGAGAGGGATTCATTTATCAGTAAAGTGATCTTCTCCCTGTACTCCAAGGATGACTCTAACTTAGTTGTGACCATATCCAGATCTAAATCATCTAACCTGCTCAAAGACTTAAGCTCAATTTACTCAGTTTTCCACTTCTTTGATAGATGGAATGTAGGCAATGGTAAAACGTGTAGATTCTGGTATGATAAATGGTCTGGATCTAACTCATTGAGCAGTCTCTACCAGAAGGCATTTTCTCTTGCTTTTTCTAAAGACAGCAGCATCAAATCCCAGGGCTCCCTCTTAAATCTAGTTTGGCAGTGGCACCCAATTCTCAGAAGAGGTATTTCTCCTGAAGCGCATAGAGAGGTTTAGGACCTCCTCTCTTGCATTGACCCTTTTGTTTATAGTACTACCCCTTCCCTGGATTCCTTATGGTGGCCGCTTAATACATCAGGAATGTTTTTGGTAAATATCTATATTCAATTATTATTTCTGGAGGATGCTTATTCAGATTCTACAAGTTCATTTGGAAATCTCCCATCCCTCTGAAAGTTAAAGTCTTTTTCTGGCTTATGAGCAAACAAAAACTTAATACTAGGGCCAACTTAGTCTCCAAGGGATGGCAAGGTGACCCAAGGTGTCCATTTTGCAATTCAGATGTTGAGAGCTAGGACCACTTATTCATCGCATGCCCTTTTGCATCATCCATATGGTCCATCCTCTTCCCTAGTATTAGTGCTGCCTCTTGGCCTCATTCCATGAATGATTTGATCCTCTTCAATGAATCACCAGTCATCAACATATATATTAGTTGCGTTTGGAAGGTTGTGCTTCCATGCTGTTGTTGGTGGATTTGGAATAGCCGCAACTTTCTCATTTTTAGAGATAGACAGCAAAATTCTGATCTTATCGCTGCTAACGTGGCTAGATACACTCTCCTTTGGGCAGGTGCTCACGAAGACAGGTTGGCTAGAAGGATCCGAAGGGCAGCTATCAAGTTGCAGTTTGATAAAATAGCAAAGAAGAAAGCAGAAGTTGAAGTGGGAGACAACTTCTCCGCAGATTAGACCCCGTGCTGGCTTGGTCCTCCTTTTGGTCCTTCTTTTGGGTAGTTATCATGAGGAGTAGCTTCCATCTCAAACTATTTTTAGTCTATAAACTTCCTTATGTAATTTAATCGTTAACTGGTGATGTGATACTCTTTAAGTTAACCTAGCCTAGGTTGGTGATTCTCAGGTTTTTTTTCTTTTTATCTTTTCTTGGCCTCCTTTTGGTGAGTTGGGAATGTAATTTCAATGTATGTTTCTCTGTATATATATATATATATATATATATATATATATATATATATATATATATATATATAATGAGCAGGAAAGTTTTTCCTGCTTCTTCAGCTAAAAAAACTAATTATTATACTTTTGATTAAATCAATCAATTAATTTTTGAAGAGACATTTATTAATCAATTATGATTGAGAAAATAATTTCTCCCATTGTTGAACCCATTACATCACTCATTATTTTGCATATGTAACCTAGCAAATCTTAAACATCACACCTTTTAAAATAACTAGGTATATCATAACTCTACATTATTATGATATAACTCATTTTTTTGCCAATGCAATGCGCAGGCTTGTAGGCGATAAAAAATGCAAACAGAATCGGCTTAATATAATAAATGCCTCACCAAGGGTATTTTGGTTAGTTCATAAAGGGTCACAAAATTGGCTAAGGGAATAATGAACCTCTAAGGGTAAAATACATTAGAAAAATGTCTTAAAAGTTAAAATCCAACATTCTGCACCCAGAACTATGGGGGCACACAAAAGATGAAAATGATTGTTACCGAGCAAAGGTGCACACACGCACTGAGGACGCACAAGCGTAGTGGGGCGCTAGAACAAAATCTAAGAACGTCGTGAAAAATAAATCTGATGAAATAACAACTAACACCAGAATATTTTACATCATCATAAAAGATCAATGAAGACAAAAGCTTAGCAGAAGAGGTGTCACAATAGTTATGCATCCTAACCCTGTGTTTCTCCATTCAGTGCACAAAATAGTAAAATTTCTTGGAATATCACAAATTTTTGTCTTATTCCAATGCGCCTCAGACCAAAAGGCTACCATTCTGATATCGTATCCTCTAAGGAGGTGTCTGTTTCTTTTTTTTTGGGATATGGTGTGGATTTCAAGTTTTGGGATGTAAAAAGAGCTTTTTTGGGGTTTTAGAATTCCATAAAACTTGTTTGTTTCAAAATAAGTTTTAGGATATTAAATCCCCAAATAATAAAAAAGTAATATATTTAAGGATTTGTAAAATCCTCTTTTTCATGTGAGATGTGTTGGGGATTCGAAACAATCAAATCGAACCATTGCCCTTCCGGACCTTGTTAGAAAGTTGAGCATGAAAGAAATTCAGCACAAATCAAAGATAAAAACTTGCAGAAATAAGAACAAGAAAGAACACACGAATTTAACGAGGTTTGACTACATGCCTACATCCTCGGGAGCCACACCACACAATCTCTTTGATTAAGTGAAGAAGGAATACAAGCACTCAAACAAGGGATTAATCTCTCTGAGATTCTCTCTTTTTTCCTTTCTCTTCTGATGGTTTTTCTCGTCCCCATTAGCCCTAGAAACATATAGGTATATATATGAATCCCAGCCCAAACAGAATTCAAAACACATTTGGAAACTGCCAGCTCGACTCGCGGTCGACTGCCGAACCAGTCGCGGTGGACCGTGAAAAGTCCAGAGACCAACTCAACTCTAGGGTCCAGGCACGGTCAACCGCACCAACCGCCACGGTCAACCGGAAAAAGTCCAGAGACTTTTTATGTTTTCGTGCACGTTCGTGGTCGACCGCCGAGAGCACCACGGTCGACCGTACTATAGTTTTCCTGTTTCCTTCATTTTTCTTCATCTTCCTAATTCCAGCTTCGGCTTCAGCTTTAGGTCTACACTTAGACTAACAATCTCCCACTTGGAGACTAAAGCGCCATCAGTGAGTTCACCCGAACTCTTCCTTTTTTCGCATGTATATTCTCCTCCCCGTAAAATTCTTTCTTCAATCATCAACATCCCGGCAATCTCGTCGATCCTTCTAGTGTGGCTTCGCCTTCATCTTCTACTCGTGAGGACCAACTGAAGTTGTGCACAACTCCAGTTTCTCAATGGTGACTGCTTTCATCAACATGTTTGTCGGATTTTGACTCCCCAAAATCTTCATTAAGTGTAACTTTCGTCTTCAATCAGCGAGCGTATGAAATGGTATCATACGTCGATGTGCTTCGTTCTGATATGATAGACTGGATTCTTAGCAAGATGTATAGCGCTCTGGCTATCACAATAAAAACACTCCTCTCCCTTGCTTCAGATCCAACTCTTCCAAGCACCCGTTCAACCAGATCATCTCCTTGCTTGCTTCAGTCACCGCGGCATATTCAGTTTCGGTTGTAGATAAAGTCACAATCTTTTGTAGACGTGAGACCCAGCTCACTGCTATCGATGCTAAGGTATAAACATACCTGTAGTGCTTCACCTCGTATCATGATCACTGATGAAGTCTGCATCCACGTATCCTTACAGCACCAGCTCCTTCCTCCTAAAGCATAGTGGCTTGTTTGTTGTCCCTCTCAAGTACCGCAATATCAACTTCATGGCCTCCCAATACTGCTTCCCTAGATTGCTTGCAAACCTTCTCAAAACTCCTACTGCATAGGAAATGTCCAGCCTCGTGCAAACCATCGTGTACATGAGACTCCCAATAGCCTAAGAATATGACACCCTGTTCATATGCTCTCTCTCTGCATCTGTCTTAGGCGATTGCTCCTCAGATAACTTGAACTGGCTTCCAAGGGGTGTGCTAACAACATTAGCACTCTGCATATTGAACCTCTGAAGTACCTTCTCGATATAGTCAGCTTGGCTCAACCTCAACATCCCTTCAGCTTCATCCCTATTAATTCGCATCTCTAGAATCTGCTTTGCTGCACCCAGATCCTTCATTACAAACTCCTTTGCTAGCTGTTTCTTCAAACTGTTTATCTCCTCTAAACACGATCCTGCTACTAACATGTTATCAACATATAATAACAATATAATAAAGCTGGACTCAAACCTCTTGAAATAACAGTAATGATCTGAATTGCATTTTCTGTAGCCATTGTTTTGTATGAAGTTATCAAACTTCTTGTACCACTGTCTCGGAGCCTGTTTCAAACCATATAAGCTCTTCTTGAGCTTGCACACCATCTTTTCCTTTCCTTCTTCAATGAAGCCAACAGGTTGTTTCATATAGATTTCTTCATCCAAATCACCATGAAAAAAGGTAGTCTTCACATCTAATTGCTCAAGAAAGAGGTCTTCTGCAGCCACCAAGCTCAAAACCACCTTGATGGTTGTGAGTTTTAAAACATGGGAAAATATCTCCATGTAGTCCGCTCCTTCCCGCTGCTGGAACCCCTTTACAACTAATCTGGCCTTAAACCTCTTGCTTCCATCACTCTTTTGCTTGACCCGGTAGACCCATTTGTTATGCAAGACCTTTTTCTTTGCAAATAGTTGGGCTAATTCCCATGTCTTATTAGTGAGTAGAGAATTCATCTCCTCCTGCATCGCATGCTCCCACTGCTGAGGTTCACTCACTTGCATAGCCTCCTCATAGCACTCCGGTTCATCGCTATCTGCCAATAATAAGTAATCAAGAGATCAAAGATATCTAGGATTTGATTTGGGTACCCTGGATGACCTCCTAAGCTGAACACCCTGGGTAGTTGCTTCTGCACCTGGAGCCTCTTTCGTTCTTCGGTCGGAATAAACATCATCACCCCTATCTGAAAGTTCCTCTAAATCCATGTACTCGGATCCACCTGCATTCAAAGTGCTGCTCTCACTACTTTGGCTATCCTTGACAATTTCCATGTCCTTGTACATCACCACCTCATTGAATATGATGTCTCGGCTCCTGATAATCTTCATGTTCTTCTCATTCCCAAAGACGATATCCAAACTCATCAATGCCGTATCCAATGAATGTGCACTTCTGTGACTTAGCCTCTCACTTGTCCCTGACATGGTCACTAATATGAACATAAGCCACGCAACTAAATACTCACAAGTGTGAGAGTTTTATCTTCTTTCCACTCCAAACCTCCTCTGGAATCCCAAAATCTAATGGAACTGATGGCCAATGATTAATAAGGTAAGTCGCCGTATGCACCGCATCTGCCCAGAATGTCTTAGACAGACCTGCATGTAATCGCATGCTCCTGACACGCTCCGTTAAGGTCCTGTTCATCCTCTCCGCAATGCCATTCTGCTACAACGTCCTTAGAGTAGTCCTCTCTATGCGAATATCATTCGTAGCATAGAACCCTTTGAACTCCTCCAGCTCGTATTCTCCATCATTGTCTGATCTCAGACACTTCACCTTCAGATCTGTCTCGTTCTCCACCATGGCCTTTCACTTATTGAAGACTCCATGTAATGATCGTGAACTTTTGATACTAGTTAAAATAATTTTTTGGTAATTTAAAATATTTAATTAATATTTTTAAAAGAGTAATTGTATTTTTCTAGATTTTCTAGAATTTTCTATGATTTAAAAGTCCAAATTTTATATTTATTTAAATGATTTTGATATTTATAAATTAACTTAGTGTAGTAAAAACTCCTAGAATTTATCCGTTGTGTTATCGATACTATTACGTATCATTTTAAATAATATTTTGTATTATTATTATTATTATTATGTATTATTTTATACAATAAGTTGTATTATTAATTATGTATTATTTATATAATTTATTGTATTATTCCTACTGTTGTATATTATCGATTGTATTAGTATAACTGGTATGTTTTATTGTATAGATAATTTTTCCATAATTATTTAATTTTAAATATAAGTAATTATATTTTTTATTAATTATTCTCATTTAATTGTATAATTAGTTGTATTATTTCTACTATTGCATATTATCGGTTATATTAGCATAACTGGTATGTTTTATTGTGTAGATAATTCTCCCATAATTATTTAATTTTAAATGTTAGTAAATATATTTTTTTATTAATTATTCTTATGTAATTGTATAATTTGTTGTATAATTACTACTATTGCATATTATATGTCGTATTAGTATAACTGGTACGTTTTAATGTGTAGATAATTTTCACATAATTATTTAATTTATTTCGTAATTAATATTATTTTTAATTATTTTTCAAAACCCTAAAATTCTTTTCTCACACACACACACACACACACATATATATATATATATATTACGTTTTCTCTTTCTGTTTCCTCTCTCTTCTCTTTCTTCCCAAACCTGCCATCAACCCCCGCACCTCTCCCTCTTCTCCATTCGTACACGCCGCCAAGCTCACCCATGCCTCAAGTCTCCGTCGATGATAACTGTCGTCGTCTTCACCTGATCCGCCCGAATCTCTGCCCCGACCCGTCGCAACTCCTTCTTCTTCTCTCTCCTCTCTCTCTTTTCCACTGCTACTGCTGCCAACCTCCCTCACTACTCCACCCTCGGCCACCAGCGCCTCCGACCCCCTGAGCTCTGCCTCCTCCTCTATCAGTTGACGCTCAGCCTTCCTCTCATCCCCGACCACCACAGCCCGCCACCATCACCTCATCACTGTTAGACCCTAGAGGGGGGGTGATTAGGGTCTTATGCTAATCTAATCCGATTAAATGCCAATTAAAAATAATTAACAAGTATATTCTTGCAAGATGATATATAGTTACTTATGAGCAAGAATATGTAATATACACAAAATAATATATCCTAACAAAGAGATGTAGGCAATGTATGTTCACGGATATAAAACTAACACAAGATGATATATCCTAACAAAGAGATATACAATAAGATATGTGCAAGGATATGCAAACTAACACAAGGGTAAACAATAACTACAAGTGTGATAGGGCAAGATGATCAACAAGCAATCCACAAAGGCGATGTAAGATATGAACATGAAAAACAAGTGCGCCAATGCAATCACAAACAAAGCAATATGTTTACGAGGTTCGGTCCCCACGACCTACGTCCCCGCTCCTCACCTCGAGGAGATACTCCACTATCACAACCGGGTTTTCTACGTTCACCCGAATAACGTTTACACCTCACACTCGGTTTTCTAGCTAACCGAAAACTTTACAATCAACACTCTTGTAATCACACTCTACACACTAAGTGTTGGTCCTAGCCCGTGTCCTCCTCCTCAAGTGCTCGATTACAACCTCTCCCTAGGTTCGTCAATCGACGCCACTCCTCTTGGATTTGACCACGTCTCTCACCACACACTTCTCTCGGTGTACAAGTGTATTACAAGTGAATCCTCACAATTAGGCACAATATAAATCAATTGATTGTTCTCTAAACAAGATGAGAACTCAATTAAGCACAACTCCTAATCACAAACCCACAACCCCAAATTATACTATGAATGCAAATACAATAAGCTCAATAGGTTGTGTGTGAAAACAAGGAGTAAATCAAATCGAACTAAACTCAAATAAAACTAGCTTTAATAGAAATGATAATCAACAAATAATTATGAATAAAAGCTAGATTGAGTTTAGAAAACTTCTCAATAGATCAAGAGTGGAAGGAGAAGAGTTGGATGCTCAAACACCAATAGATGATCTCCTCAAGCTCTTGTGGAAGTGATTCACAAAACCAAAACACTCAAATGCTTAAAAGCTTGTAAACACACTTAAACCAAACATAAACCCTTGATTAAAACTTTCTTAAACTTGTTTTTAAACTCTCTTCATTAACTTGAAAAGACATCAGCAATGGGGTATATATACCCCCTCAAAGCTCAGCCAAAATCCCAAAACAGAAAGACTAAAAAGCCCCCAGCAACGGTAATAAAACTAGCCGTTAGAAGCTGAGAAAGCGCCTGTCGGTCGACCGGAAAAGTCATCGGTCGACCGAAAATTTCATCGGTCGACCGGACCGGTCGACCGACAACTTTCTGTCAGCCCAGTGAGATTTTGAGCTCAGGTTCGGTCGACCGGACCGGTCGACCGAATACTGATATCTCAGAAAACTGTTTTTAAAAGAGAATTTTTTGACTTTTGAAAAATTGTTAAAAATAACAAATGAAGTCTAAAAATTATGAAACTTTGGGAAAAGTATTTAAACATGAAAACAAACATGTTACAAAAGGAATTTTCCAAATTGCATTTCCCATTTGTGAAAAATCATCATTTTGCAAAATGGTTCAAAATACGACAACGTAAACATGTGAAATTTGATATTTTGGTTAAACCATGTTTTGAAACTTTCCACAATGATTATATAGACTTAATAAAATATGTATATGAATATTGTTAAGTCCAAAAGCTAAGAATATGATATTTTCACAAAATTGCATATTCAATGCAAAATATTCAAAACACTAAATATGATTTCGTTAAATATAATCTTGTTAAACATGAAATCATATGTAGGCATATAAACATGAAACAAAATAGTATTTTCCAATTCTATTCATTTGTTTCATATATAAACTCGAAAATTATTAAACCATATAACATATATGTATATATATAACTATATATATATATACAAAAACCAAAACGTGTATGTGTGTATATAATTGAGCTTAAAGTACTAACACACATAATATAAAACATAAACTAAATTACCCAAGCCGATCTTGATCTTCATTGAGCTCAACTTGGTACACATTACGGATGAAGCTTGAACTTGATCTTTAACTTGAATTGTATGTTGCTTCACTCCACAATTCCGCCAACCTCCATTTGATATCGTCGTTATGGCGCAATCCATCCATCCTCCAACAACGTTGTTTGCCTAGAATAAATAAGAAAACACAAACACTAGACAAACAACATTAGAAGTAAATTGTTTGTTAAACATCATCAAAACAAGAAGGCCAACAATCACCGCCTCAATCACCCGTGCCCAGCTCCGACCACCGTTCTTCCCACTGACAGCAGCTCCAGCCCCCTCTATCTCTTATTCTCAGTCGTCACCCGTGGCCTCCCCTCAGCGCCCCACTCTCTCCTGACCCGCTCGCCGTCACCGCCCTCCTCCTGCACCACAGCCCCCTCTCGAGACGCCCAACTCCAATAGCCCAACTCACCTTAGCCCTCCACAACCTTCACCTGCCATCACTGCGCCACCCTCATCCCCTACAGCCTTTGCCTCAGCCACCAGATCCGACGCCCAGCTCCTCCCCTCGTCGTCCCCTCATTGACGCGCAGCTACGCCACCCTCTGCTTCGCGAGTCGACGTCGTTTGCCACTATCATCCCCCTCGTCCACAGCCACACACCAAGCTCAAACCCCGCGCCCCAGATGTAACTGATTCCAGCTCCGCCGATCTCCCCCACCGCAAGCTCATTGCCCGAGGCAATATCCCCAACCTCGTTTGTCATTTATTTAAATTTTTAGATTATCATAAATTAATTATGTGTAAGATCTTCATTCTGTTATTTTATTTCGTATAATTTTTAGAACTGTTAATAATTATCCATGTGGGTTTGATGAATAGTATTAAATGAATCGTAACTATGTGATAAATAGTATTTTAGAATAATTATAATATTTTTAGAAATTATTTTGTGGAAGGAATTATCTTAGAATGATAAATATTTTTAAAAGAATTTATTTTGGAAAATAGACTATTTTGAATTAATGAGAATTCATCTTGTAAAAATATTATTTTTGAATTTATGAATTTATTATTTTTAGAATAATCATGGTGAGAGATAAATTGAAAAGAATTCATTTTGTAAAAGAATTATTTATTTTGATTTATGATCGTGTGATTGATGGTTGTTGACCGTGATATTTTATGTGCAATTCATTTGCTGATTTCATGTTTCTTGTTTCAGTTACGTGATATACCATGTTCTAATTGCATAGAATTAACTACATTCAATACTCCATCTTATGACTGAGAACCGTTAGTAGTTCATGACTTAGTGGCCTCGTGCGTCATGAACAGGCCTAGTGACATGTATGGGTGCGTTGACTGAATTTATGTGGTGAACTAGAGATATTGTGGACTTTGATTGTTGACTTAGAAAAACGAGAAGAGTTGGGATGGAAAAGTCTTTGTTCATGTGATCAGATGTGGCTGTTGATGTATCTTCCAGGCTCACGCCAGTGAATTCGTGTAGTCACTGGGGTTGGTTTATTGGGCTAAAGTGAATTCGTATAGTCACTTTAGTCCATGACCTGTTTCGTCACCTGAGCTTTTCCTGAGTTCGAACCATACCGAGATCGGATTGCGTGTAGTCTTTTGATCGATTCGTGTAGCAGTATTGGATGCGCGTAGAGGATTTGTGAACAGTCAGTTATTCGGTGATATAAATGTTGACTTTATTTGAGATGTGATCAGTGAGTTTTAGGATGGCTAGTACTCGACCCGGTTACAGTGTGCAGTTAGCCTTATGATTATCATGTCTTAGTAGTGTTTTTGCATGTTGATTTTATTAGATTTCCAGTTGCACGTTCTTTTATCATTTATGTTATCGTATCGTTTTCCGCTTGGGTTTTCGTTCGTTCTATTTGTTTTGTAGGATCTTGCCATGTGCCATGCATGCTGACGTACACATGTTTTCTCTAGTATACGTCAGATTTAGAGGATGAACAGGTCCAGCTTGGAGATACGCCAGAGTCAAAGTAGTTTCAGTAGGACCGAGCAGAAGAAGAAGTCGAAGCCTAGTTTTTCTTTTATTAGTTATTGGTCCTAGTTGCTTTTGCAGTAATTCCTTTCTTTTCTGTTGAACGATGTATTATATTCCTCCAGTATTCAGTTGTTCAATTTTGTATAAGGGCATGTTGACCTGAATATTATGTCTCGGATATTATCCTATTTGTGATATGACATTTCTTATTCTGAGTTGTTCATTATATTCTCGCCATCTGTGATTGGGGACATGTGCCTTTGCATTTATTTCTTGACGCTTAGTGTATTAAGTTGAGGAGGAATGTTTATTTTTTATACTCCTTAATCTAATACGTCGCGAGCTTGTTCACGTTCTGATTCCCCGGTATTTTGGGAAGCAGGACGTGACACTCCGAACACCTCTGACTTGTGCTTCATGAAGTAAACTCACACCTTCCTCGAGTGATCATAGATAAAGGTGACATAGTATCTCGAACCGTCAAAAGAAGACACACTGGTTGGACCCCATACATTTGTATGAATCAACTCTAGATTCTGAGCATTAGATAGCCTTCCACCCTTCTAAAAACTAACCCTCTTCTGCTTTCCAAAGATGCAGTCTTCACAAATCCCGACTTCCATGGAGTTGATCCCAGTTAGCTTTACTTGTGAATGTAAGATCTTCATCCCTTTCTCGCTCATACGCCTAGCCCGTTGTGTCATAGATCTGTACTCTCTTTGTCAATTACAATTGCGAGGGTGTTACTCGCATGTGAGATGAGGTAGAGAGTCCCTAATTTTTTGCTTCGAGCAACTACCATCGTACCATTGGAGATTCTCCATGAATCCCCTGTGAATGTCGAAATATAGCCTTCTGCTCTAAGCTGTCCCACCGAAACAAGATTTCTCTTCAGCTTCGATACATGTCTCACGTTCTTCAAGTTCCACTTAGAGCCCTTCATCTGAATCTGCACATTGCCCTTTCCAACAATATTATAGGGCTCATTGTCCCACAAATATACTTTTCTAAAGTCCCCTGCTACATAATTTTGAAGAAGCTTCTTATTTGTAGTGGCATGGCAAGAGGCTCCTGAGTCGATGACCCAAGAATCCGAATCACTATCCATAGCAAGGATCAAAGCATCCTGCACGATATGAGCCTCCTCCTCACCTGCATCCTTCTTTGGACTCTTGTAGACTGAAGACATATGGCCCTCCTGACCGCAGTTCCAACACTTTCCTTTGATAGACCTTCGACCTCTTCTTCGACTTCAACCGATTCTTGTTCTGGTTCCCTTTCTTGTGGCTTCTGCCTCTCTGCTCGAAACTTAGAGCTGAACCTTACCCTTCTGATTCAGACAATTTTCTTCTAACCTCCTCGGATAAAATCATGCTAACCACCTCACTCAGCTTTAACTTTTCCTTCCCCACCAAATTGCTGATTGTCGTCACACAACCTACCCAACTATCCGACAACTGCGATAATAATAAAAGGGCATGCACTTCGTCATTGAGCATGATGTCTACGGAGATAAGCTGATCAACAATCATCTTGAACTCACTGAGGTGCATCGTGGAGGACCGTGCTTCTGCCATCTTGAGGTTAAAAAGAGTTTTTACCAGATGCACATTGTTTGCTGTAGACGGTTGCTCGTACATCTTCGTGAGTGATACCATAAGTCCTACCGTCGTCTTCTCCTTCAAGATATTGTGGGCTACTGTCTTGGCGAGCGACAATCGGATTTACCCTAAAGCCTTTCTATCTAGTATCTCCTAATCGTCGTCTGACTCCTCTTTCTTCTGTCCCTTATCCTTGCCCATCAACGGGCGATACAAGTCTTTCTGGTATAAATAGTCCTCCATCTACGACTTTCAGTAGGCGAAGTCTGAGCCGTCAAATGTCTTGATCTTAGATTTGATTTCCTCTGCCATGGCTTTCTCATAAATTGCTGAACGAAGCTCTGATACCAGTTGTTGGGATTCAAAATAATTAAATTGAACCCTTGCCCTTCCAGACCTTGTTAGAAAGTTGAGCAAGAAAGAAATTCACCATAAATCAAAGATAAAAACTTACATAAATAAGAACAAGAGAGAACACACGAATTTAACGAGGTTCGGCAACATGCCTACGTCCTCGGGAGCCACACCACACAATCTCTTTGATTAATTGAAGAAGGAATACAAGCACTCAAATAAGGGATTAATCTCTCTGAGATTCTATCTTTTCCTTTCTCTTCTGATGGTTTTTCTCGTCCCTATTATCCCTAGAAATATATAGGTGTATATATATGAATCCCAGCCCAAACAGAATTCAAAACACATTAGGAAACTGCCAGCTCGACTCACGGTCGACAGCCGAACCAGTCGCGGTGGACCGTGAAAAGTCCAGAGACCAACTCAAC
The DNA here is from genome assembly GCA_022839385.1 of Asparagus kiusianus. Classification (NCBI taxonomy): domain Eukaryota; kingdom Viridiplantae; phylum Streptophyta; class Magnoliopsida; order Asparagales; family Asparagaceae; genus Asparagus; species Asparagus kiusianus. The sequence continues at coordinate 381,650 of BQKN01063688.1, forward strand.
CCCAGGGTCCAGGCACGGTCAACCGCACCAACCGCCGTGGTCGACCAGAAAAAGTCCAGAGAGTTTTTCTGTTTTTGTGCACGATCGCGGTCGATTGCCGAGAGCACCGCGGTCGACCGTACTGTAGTTTTCTTATTTTCTTTGTTTTACTTCATCTTTCTAATTCCAGCTTTAGCTTCAGCTTTGGGTCTACACTTAGACTAACAGGATGTGGGGTGGATTTCAAAAGCTTTATACAAATTATGTATTTCAAATTCCAAAAAGTAATAAAAAAAGTTCTTATATTCACCATTTATTATTTTGGTAATCCTAAAACTTGTTTGCTACAACTATGGATTTCAAATTTCAAAATTTATAATACTATAATTTGAGTTTGAAACAAACAAAATATTACAAATTATAGTATTCCAAATCCTAAAATATTGTTGAAACAAACAAAGTTTTAGGAATCCTAACCCATAACAAATTACCTATGGATTTCAGATCCCATGGTGAAATGCATATCCTAAAATTATAGGATTTGAAACAAACACCCCCTAATACTGCCATAAAAAGAAAGTTTTCTTAGTAGACAACTTCTGAAGAATTGTTTGAAGGGGCACAAGGGGGGGGGGCTCAAAAGGTGAAAAGTGATGATGAGGGGCACAATGATGAAAACCTCATTTGCCTATAAGTAGTAGACCTCTTCCACACTCAAAAGGCTCTAATTTCTGCTCATTTCCTCAAGTAACAAAAGTTCTCTCTCCTCTATTGCACCCAGAGCTTGTGCACCCCCTAGAAGGCTGATTTTTCTTATTCTCCTTTGTCGAATGATCTAATCATTCCAATACTAAGAGAACCCAAGTTCTTTCTCCTTCTTCGACTGATATATTCACTTGAGGACCAAGAGAACCACTTTGACTCAAGTTTTCATGATTCTTGAGCATCATCTACTTTTTGCTATGGTACGTTATTCTTGAACATCGCTTTCTCCATTGCACTCCTTTGGAATTTGAAGTCCCAAAGTTGCAACTCTTCATCGGTGCTCCCTTCATCCATGCACCCTTCTCTGTCATGCTCTTTTAAATTTTAGAGTGCCAAAATTGCAACTCTTTATCAATGCGCCTTTCCATGCACGATTCTCCGTCATGCCCCTTTGAATTATGGAGCACCAAAGTTACAACTCTTCATCAGCATGCCCTTTGTTCATGTGCCCTTATTCGCATTGTTTTGGATTTTGGAGCGCCGAAGTTACAACTCTTCATTGGCGCACTCCAATATCTTTGCGCCACTAGAGCCTTCAACTCAAGTTCTTCAAGTTCTTCAAGTTCATCAAAGGTTCATCAAGAGTATTCTTCTTCTTCAATAAAGATCAAGACAACCTATTTTGAGATCCAAGATCACCGACAACTTCATTGTTTTTATGGACAATGAGATTAAGAATTTATATCCTTTTAGCAGATCTCCCTATGAGTTGTAATTTTTGTTGTTTCTTAGTGAAGGAGTAAGTAAGTTTAATCTTTTCATACATTTCTAAGGTTATAATTTTTTCACGTAGAAACAAAGCTATATTTTCAAAATTTCTTGACAAGTTATAATATCTATCTTAATTTTATTTCTATTTAGTCTGTTAACAATAATTAATGTATCATATCTGTGGTGTATATTTTTGTTCTATTCTATAATATATTTATAGAATAAATTAATTTATAAGTCATTTACAAAATTGGATTCACTTTACTATTTACAAATTTACCATATTTAAAATATTGTACATGTATAGTAATTTAACTTTTAATACTGTATGTATGAACAGTGTATCGCAGGACAGGGAGGCGACACCTCACCTATCCCACTAAAGGCCCACTATTTTGGGGTCCATGAGGTATTTTTCTATACAAAAGAGTGCTACTATAGAGACTCCAAAATAGGGGACCATGCATGAGACAGGTGAGGTGTCGCCTCCCTGTCTCGTGATGCATTGTTCATGCACTGTCCTTGATGAACAGTACATCACGGGACAGGGAGATGACACCTCACCTGTCCCATGCAGGGTCCCCAATTTTGGGGTTCATGTAGCGGCACTCTTTTGTATATAAGATGAAAATCTTGATAATAAAAAATAAAAAATAAGTTCCATTTGATTAATTTGCTTACGGTAATCCAGGAGTCACCTACTCACTTTAATTCTTAACCCACGTCTTAGTTATTTGCATCTACTGAATCAACGACCTTTTGAGTTCCTTTTGAATTCTATAAGAGTGATATTATTTGTCATTGCTATTCCTATCATGCATCTTGATCATCTTGTATCATATAGTTAGGCATTTTTCTAGCTTTCTTGTAAAATTCTTAATTCATATGCTTTATACTTTTCTTTTTACTTATTTTAATTTTTTATTTTTCTTTACAAATGGTGGAACAGATCTAGAGATGAGTAAGAGAGCAAGACGTCCCAAGCAGATTCCCAGGAGCGATCACCAACTATAGTATTCTCATATGTGTTAATTTTTATTTATTTAGAAAATTTCGAATTTTTTTCAATTATCCTATTTCATCTGCTCGTTTAATTTATAAGGAATAGGAGTATTATTTAATTTCTGTTCAGGAGAGGGAGGAGTCTAATGAGATTATGGAAGATGCTTTTGATGCATTTATTGCTGGAAGATGTTTTTGATGCGTTTATTGCCGGTCAATGGAATGCAAGGGGTCCTAAGGGTATGGGTATATGCATATGTCCATCTTGGCTCAGCACGCCCGTGATATTGCTAAAAAAGATGTACAAAGGCCAAACTGGAGGATTTTACCTATCACCATGATCTTGACAAATATCTTAATGATATCTGGTCTGAGCTACCTCTTCCCTGAAGCTATAATAGGGAATGTTTCAGTTTTGTCATATTCATGTTATCTTGTGTTTTGTTATTTTTATGTTTTGTTCTATCTATGTTTGTTTTAAAATAAAGCAATATCTATGTGCTGGGATACAATATATTGTGTAATTCCTAGTAGATTTGACAAAGGCTTAAGATGGTTATGATATATTGTTTGATCTAAAAAAATTATAATTTTTATTAATTTTTTAATCTGGGTACTAGTTTTGTATGTGAGTTCTATATTGTGAAATTTTATTACTTCTGTCATATTACTTTAGACTTGTGAGATTTTGTCTACTCCTGTAACATTATTTCTAACTGGGAACCTAGTTATGCATTATGTAGTCTTTAATAAATGCATTCTTGTTCATATAAATTATATCGTCTTTAGCATTTATTTTATATTATTTTTGTAGATGATACAACATATTTCTTCATTTGTATTACACCTAAAAATAAATTTCCTACAACAATATTCAGATTTAATAGAACGTGATAGTAACTTAATTAAATACATGAAATATCTAAAATTAAATTTGCTCATAAAGTGTTGAACATGTACTAAGTCAGATATAAAATTAAATAACATCATATTACAACAATGCACGTAATGTTAAAAGCAAATTCTTTCCTTCTTCAGATACTTGTCCTTGTTGATGATCATGCTCCCAAAAGACTCAAAAGAATATTTAATATGTTATGATATAGATTATGGTTTTCCTCTATTTCAGTATGTTGTGTGCAGCGAAAATTTCGACAGCACTTCTGGTGCACAACAAGAGAGTAAGATCACAACTAAATTCATGTTTCACAAAGGAAACAAGAACCGAAAGTGATATATCTCAACAAAGTGGGATATACACTCTTCTTCTCATCAGTTCTAGGACTGACTTGTCGAGGGAACCTAAACAAGCTATTACAAATCACAGCAAGACAACAAATTTTACGTGGTTCGACAACTACGTCCACGGGGCAAGGAGAAGGGAGATCTACTATTAGAGAGAGAATACAAATAGGGTTTACAATCATATAAATTAAACCCTCAAAACAAGCTCTCAAATCTCACACAAAACAGCCGCCAAAAGTCACCAGAAGTCTCTGCGGTTTTTTCTTCTGCACGCCGTACTCTCTGCAATTTTTCCTGCTTGCACGCCACCTAAGCCAACGAAGCCCTCCACAGGTTTTCTTTCTCCTCTTGTACGAAGCCCCTCTTTGCACACAACCCTAGGAAGTGGAACCTAAAGATATATATAATGCAAAGTATCAGGTGGGCCACGAAACAAAAAAACTGCTCACGTTCACAAACCTGAACGTGTGTGTGGCCCCCACTATCTCCTCACACGTCCCAGATTCTTATCTTCTCACGTGGGTGTGACCCACTATCTCCTCACATTCACAATTCTCCACCTCAGCGAAGTTTTCCCAAAACTGAACCGACACCAACCAAACTAAATATCTCACTTGTTGTGTCCAGTATGAAGCGAAACAATTCACGATAACGGACTCAATCCATAATAAGTCGAGAACCCAAATAAGAATGCGAACAAACTCCAAACATTGGTATCTACTCCCAAATTGGCTGCATCATAAATGACTACCTACGTATCCCGTTGCCCAGGGAATCAAGCCTTCGCGTAGTTCACCCAAATGGCCGCTAACGACCTCAATCAACTAGAAGAGTTCGGAACCCTTCTCTAACATCACCAACAAATTTATGGTTGATAGCTTTCCTAATGGCCCCAAAGTGAAACAAACCAAACACCTCCTCCAGAGGTGAACCAACGGTCATAACCAAATCTGAACTATATCCACCAGCTACACTCGAATCAACCAACTCATCATCTGCATCCAAAACAACATGATTCCCAATCTGTGTCACCTTAGCTAGAATCTCAAACGATGCAGTATGATCTGGAGTATATGGAGTAATCTCCACCTAATGTGAAGTAGCATCATCCGCCACCCGATGCGATATCCCAGTGACCTGATCAACACTCTCCACCTGCCAAGAGTCAAATATGATATACCTGCTCAGAGTAAAATCAGAGTCTCCTAACTAATAACCAAATGAGTCTTTGAATCCCAAACGTGTAATCAGATCAACTTTCACATCCATGATGTAACTAAGTGCTGGGTAACCAAACATCCGATGTAACCCAATATCTGAAGCAACTCTACCAGATCCAAAATCTTCAAACGTAATAGTTGACAACCTATGTATAAGATGGTCCAAACATGTCGAAGCTTGAACACCAAAAACAATGCTTGACATCAAACGCCGATCCTCCTCCAGTAACGAACAGCTCACCAAATCTGTCATCTCATTTCGTCGCTCTAATGTTTCCTCTCTAATGAGGTGTCTTAAATTGTTGTGAGCTCGGCACAAATACGGAAAAGAACCCCTACCTAAAATAGAATATCGGGTTACTTTTCTGCCAACATACTTCCTCCAACTGTTGTTGACTTCTAGGACTTCACACCAACGGGACTTGCTTGTAACCCACCAATGCCTAGAATAGTCACCAACGTAGGAAACTACATATCTATTACCTCCCAATGATGCCCCCTTAAAAGACCCCCAAATGCCTGAATGAACACCCCTTAAAAGACCTCTCGACCAATGGATAGAAGTGCCAAACTCCACCTCGGTCATCTCGCTCATACCATTGTGTTCATCGGACTTCAAACTGTAGGAAAAAGCTGTAAAACCCCAAAATTTTAAATATTTTGTAATAAATAATAAATGTGTTGTATTATGAAAAAATAATATTTATTAATATTTTAGTATGCTAAGAATTGATTTGAGATCAATTCAATGTATATGTGAATATAGAAGTGATATCATGCACACGTGCACGGGCCTGAATCTGGGAAAAACGATCAGTTAAAAGTATATATATTTTACACACTGAAACAGTTAGAATCTAAAAACACTTAAAATACCAAAGTTGTAGGTATCTTCAATAGATTTCTAAAACATCTTATATCACCTCATTCCGAGGTCGGACACGAAAGTTATTACCAAAATACCGAAGGTTGTTTTCCTAGTCAGACTAGGTTTCCTGGTTCGGGTCAAACATGTTTATTTCGGGTTTGCATATATATATAAATACTTATATTTTCACAAAAATTATCACCCTTACATTAGAATTTCAAACCCTAGCAGTCCCTATTCCTCTCTCTAAAGCCCTAACCCTAAAATTGAGAATTTTGAGAACTTTGTGAAGCAAATATTGACACAAAGGCGCGATTATCGACGTGTAGCAAAGAGAAAACGGGTTGTTTACACTTCTAATTGCTTGTTGTTTATCTCAAAGGCTTAGAATAATATTTGAGGCCAGATTATCTTCATCCAAACCTATCCCCATAGTTAATAACTAGTGTAGATGATTAATATGATGTTGAATATGTGTTTTCATGCTTTAATCTTAACCTGAGGGGTTAAAAGTCAGATTTTTTTGATAGTAAACCTTAAAACAAATACTAGATAAATAATCTTTTCTTGCTGTTTATGATAGTATCATGATCATGATCATTAGGATTTTTCATAATTTTATTCATATATGAGAAATTTAAGTGATGTGCTATATATATGTTTTTCCACAGAAAACTTTAGAACTTGTATAATATTTAATTGAGAGTTTAAGATAGTAAACAAACTCCAAATTTAACCAAACTAGTTTTAAATGAAAGATATATGTATCTAGATTCTAAAAAATAAAACTATTCTTAAAAAGACTTTGAATAGAGAAAGATATATTATGTTTACTAATAACATGTCCTGCAGAAAAACGGCTGCACATATATAATGTTTAACTGGAGATTTTGGATAACAAATAAACTCCAAACTAAACAAAACTTATGTCATTTGAAAGATGTGTGAATCTAGTTTTCAAAATAGAAAAACTATTTGTAAAAATAGTTTTTCTAGAGAAAGATATGCTTGTTTTACTAACAGATGTCACGTCTGTTTTTCTTACTCGTTTTGTGGAGCTGTGTTGCGCCGTTTTAAGGTGCGTTTGCGGAGTTTTGAGACGCTTGATGTTATACGTATAGTCATGAATATGTTATGTTATACATTTAAGAATCCCAAGGGGATTATGATGAATTTTGATTTGATCATATTTGAATTAGATATTGTTCATATACATGTTGGATGTCGTTGATGAGCACAGCTCAGTACTATTTGGGATAGTGCATCGACATACTAGATATACATGGTTTATATATGAGGTAACTATCGTTGATAAGCACAGCTCAGTACTATATGGGATAGTGCATCGACATACTAGAGATACAAATATTTATATGAGGTGGATATCGTTGATGAGCTCAGTTCAGTACTACATGAGGTAGTACGTCGATATTCCACATGTACAGGTCATTGAGTCGGATTTTAGGAGACTTAATCTAGCCGTCCGTCTCGCACTAGGGTGTGATGAGGCTCGTGAGCCGTATTTCTAGGATGCCTATTTGGTAGTCCGTCCCGCACTCATGTTACGCACTAAGATTGCGATAAGACTAATGAGTCGTGTACACAGTTCAGGATACCTACAGGGTAGTCCGTTACACTGAGATAATTACTTGATAGCCTAAGTATGGCAGATGCCGATTATGAATATGACCTATCATTGAACTATATGATTGAGATATGTTACTTTTGAAAGTATACAAAATTATGTGTTGGTATTTTATTCTATCTCACCAGTGATAATGGAAGATATTATAAATACGATGTGTTGATATCTTATTTCTTTTACTGTCTTCTTTACTTCTTAGTTGGGATTAATGATTAGAGATTCACAACTTGAGACATATGGTATATATATGAGGGTTTCCTTGTTTGGATTATTTCGCTCAATGTACCAGTCTCGTGTTATGGATTTCTAATTATTGGTTTCATTAGATTATCTTTTCTTAGTTCGGTATTAATATTTGGATATCTATAATTTGAGACTTATGGTATATACATGAGGGTTTCCTTATTTGGATTATTTTGCTCGACGTACTATGTCTCGTGTTGTAGCTTTTTAAATGTTAATCCTACTTAGATACGGAGAAAATAAATCTAGATAGACTATGCTTAATAGATAGAGCCTTCACTCCATCTAGTAGCCCTTCCCCTGGGGGGAATGGAGGTAATCTTGCTGTAGCGCTCTGACGCTCTTGTTGTTGTTCTTTTTCTTTTAAATTACCTTTCAGGTAGTTCGGAGTTTCGGAGAGCCGCAGGGTGACGGAGTTCTGGCATAGTCGTCGTCACGTATTTTTACTTATAGAGACTCCACTGTAGTTTTGAGTTTTATCCAGACATTAGAGTTTCATATTCATATTGTAAAGGTAGTGTGCCTTAGTACGATTTTTAGTTGATTCATGTAGAGACATTTTTATTATTCAGATATCAGATGTATTATAGTTGAGACATGATTCTTTTCATTTATGAGATATCTCTTCTATATCATGTCTATTACATTTATTCCCTTTATTTTGCATGTTTGTACCTGCACTTCTATTTGGTTCTACTAGAGGATATTACTGTGATTGGTGAAACATGTTTATGCACAGTATGGGTGCATGGCAGGTTTGACATCTCTGGTTTCACCTTGGACTGGAGCCTTGTGTGAACCCAGGGGCGTCACAGTTAGTATCAGAGCTCTAGTTCCAGCATCCTAGGATTATTCCTGTGTCGAGTCGTGGAGTTAGTATAGAGTTTCCTAGGAATCATGTATAGAGTCCGCTAGGAATTCCTAGAATGAGTGAGGACGTTATGTACGTATATTCGAAAATTTACAAAAAAAAATTTTGGTGACAACTACCTTACTTTGATTGAAAAGTAAATGCATGAATGATAAGTGATACGATTTTTCCTATTGGTATATATTATATTATTTATGATTGGGATCTCACTTACTGTTTCAAATAAGCTCTCCTCTTGGTATTATAAACATTGGAACGAGGATGTGGTCGAGGTAAAGCTTGTACCTGGAGAGCTGGACAAGTAGAGCCCGAGCTGCAGTAGGCTCCAAAGTATCTGATCGACTTGGTAACACCAATTACAGAAGCAGAGACTAGCAACACTCGAGGAGTGAGTAACAAGCCAAATTTTACTCTCTGAAGTTCCACCACCAGTTGTACCAGTCGTACCTATTGAAGAGGTAATGTGGGACCGACTGTGAAGGATTGGCTATCATTAGCCAAGAATGATCAGTGACGTCATTGCTTATGCTAAACAATGTCGCACCAACGGCCGGAGGACCCGCATTTGACGGCAACTTCATAACCATTCGTAGTGGAGACGGTCTACTCGAATGGGGCCCATCGCCCTATCAATCAAGATGATGACAAGAGCAAAGGCCTACCAACGGCAAACTTCTGAAGAAGTACTTATCCATAGGCTTCTGAAGGAAACTGTGCGAAATACCATCAAGCAACGTATTGGCACAAAAGAGGAGTTCAACCTCCACCTCCCACGAGGCCAACCAAGGTAGATATTTTATTCCTTCCTGCCTTCCGAACACCCTTTTTGGTCAAACATTTCTACAGTTAGGGCCAAAGTCAAAATCCGCTCTCGATTTCTTCCACGAACGAGAGGTCCACTTTCAAATTGGACGATCAAACCTTTGAACAGTTAGGATCGTTCCAAACCCTTTTCGGTCAAACCTTTGAACAGTTAGGGCTAAAGCCAAAATCCCCTCTCGATTCATTCCACGAACGAGAGGTCCACTTTCAAATCGAACGATTAAACCATTAAACAGTTAGGATCGTTCAAAGCTCCCCACTCGGCCAAACCTTCCTACAGTTAGGACCGAAATCGGAATACTCTTTCGATAAACGAGAGGTCTCCACCACAAAATCTATCACGTTAATGATTACCTCCGACAGTACATCTACCCCATCGATCCTTTTCAACAGGACGATGAGTCCACAAATCTATCATGTTAACAGTCACCTCTGATAGTACAATTCCCTCGTCAATCCTTTTCAACAGGATGGTGGGTCTACAAAATCTATCATTTTAACAGTCACCTCTGATAGTACAATTCCCTCGCTAATCCTTTTCAACAGGACGACGGGTCCACAAATCTATCATGTTAACAATCACCTTTGATAGTACAATTCCCTCGCCGATCCTTTTCAAACAGTATGGTGGGTCTATAAAATCTATCACGTTATTGATAACCTTTGATAGTATAATCAGCTTACTAATCCTCTTCAATAGGACGGTAAGTCCACAAAGTTGCACAAACTTGCAACAAACTCCTGTCATGTTAACAATCACCTCTTATAAAATCAACTTATCGACTCTCTTCAATAGAGTAATAAGTTATGATCTATTCTTCGCAGCATGTTCTGAAGCTCGCCTGACAGTTCAAAGCTTGCCTAAAAGGCTAAGCTCGCCTGATAGCTTAGAGCTCAGCTCGCCTGAAGACCAAGCTCGCCTGCAAAGGAGCTCAACTTGCCTGGATGCTCGACTCGCCTGCACGAGTCAAGCTCGCCTGAAGAGGTTTGTCTGCACGAACCAAGTTCGCCTCCGTGGCTCACCTACACAGCCTCGCTTGCATAGCCTTACCTACAAGGCTCGCCTATACAGCCTCGCCCGCACACTTAGCTCACCTACACGAACAAAGTTTACCGACATGACTTAGCTCGCCAGCATGAGTTAAGCTCGTCTAAAGTCTTGAATCTCACCTGCATTTCCTCGCCTACGAGGATCGCCTGCACTGCTTCACCTATGTGGCTCACCTGCAGTGCTAGTTCACCTGTTTGCCTACTCGCCTGTAGTGCTAGCTCACCTATTCACCTACTCGCATGCATGCTTGACTTGCCCACACGAGTCAATCTCGCCTAAGCATTCAGCCTGCAAGCTCGCCGAATTCGCCAGCTCGCTTGTAAGTACCAGCTTACCAAGACCGCCCACTTGAGGCATGGGAACAGTCACTTTCCTTGATTTAAAGGATTGGTTATCCTCATGACCATACCCAGCTGTAGGATCTGAAATAGATACACTAGAACACTAGAAGGGGGGTGAATAGTATTCTTTTAAGATTTATGCAAAGTAGATTATAAATTACAAAGAAAGAATGGCAACAATCTCAGAAAATCACAATCACAAACAAGAGTTTTTATATTGGTTCTACCAATCCGGTGTACATCCAGTCCCCAAGCAAATCACGCTTGAGATTTCCACTATAATTTTGAACCAAGTACAAAATTAAAACCAAACCTGACCAATTTCCAAGTCCCTATAAATTACAACACCAATTGACAGCCCCTTGTCAATTGCATACTGATCTCTAGACCAAGAGATCAACCTCTCTCAAACCGAGAGAACTTTCCTTGAATCAAACAACTCAATTCCTATAAGCCTTGATTTGAAGTGTTGTGTAGCAGTGACTTAGGAATAATTTTAACCTCTGGAAATTGCCTAAATAATGTGTATTTTGAATGATAATCAAAGGTAATTTCAGAAAAAAACTTTTTCTCAATACTTAGCAAAATCTGAATGTTTTTAACTCTTGAACAATGCACAAAGATTGAAGCTTATAGGTATAGAATCATGTGTTATTTTTCTGAACATATAACCTTTATATAGCCCTTGAAAAGATAAATTTCTAAACTTTTAAAAAACGGCTAAAAACTGTCACAAGTTTAAACTTAAACATTCAGAAAAACTATCTTAGTAGTCGACTATAATGGTTAGTAGTCGACTACTCTGTAATACAGAAAGTCTGGAATTTAGAAACTGAATCTTAGTAGTCAACTACTCTGTATTACAGAAAGTCTTGAAAACAAAAATCAAAGATCAGTAGTCGACTATAATTATTAGTAATCGACTACACTGTAAAACAAACATTTTGTAAAATAAATTTCAAAGCTCAGTAGTCGACTATAGTTGCTTGTAGTCGACTACTCTGTAAAACAGATGTTCTGTAAATAAAAATTCAAAGCTGAGTAGTCGGCTATAATCCTTAGTAGTCGACTACTCTGTAGTTTTACAGAAACTTATATTTTGAACTTAGACTTCAGTAGTCGACTACTATTCTAATTAGTCGACTACTAAGGGTAAAAATGTTATGTATGAAATATTTTAGACTCAATGATTAACTAAATACTTTAATGGTTATCATAAGGGATTTCTATTGTTAACCAACACACTAAGCCTGTGTTAGTGTGTTCTAATTTCTATGTGTGTGTGTGTGTGTGTGTGTGTGTGTGTGAGTGATCAATGCTTGTACAATATTTCTAAGTAAAGAAAAACGTAAAAATTACGTTGATGTATTTGTTCTTCATCTTTTTTTACTTTATAATGCCTTGAACTCATTTTGCACTTGTTCATATTTGATGTTGAAAACTGTATTTAAATGTTAGTGCATTTGTATAACACACATAGTGATTCACATTATGAATAAATTGTTATCATCAAAATTATATCATGGGGACATGATATCTAATATTCTCCCTATTTTTTATGATGACAAATAATTTATGCATATGTAAGTATATTTAAAAAATAAAACATTAATAAATAAATATACTTACTCCCCCTCCATAAAAGCATATTAGAGTCTACAATTCATATTTTTGAGTCTATAAAACATAAATTCTGAAAACATTCTCCCCCTTTGTCATTAACAAAAAGAAACACATATCTATCCTAAACATATCATAATTTTCCCTTCATGAGCTAGTACTTCAAACAGATCATCCAGATTATGAACATAGTCCATAACCTCACTCATCCAAATAGGTAGGCAAAGACTTCTCATAAAAACCAAAAGTTTCACAATGTTCATCACCATAATCTGTTTAAAATATATAGCACATGAATTAACTAACCAATCACCTTAAAAAAACATAAAATGCAATCATATAAGAAACATTGTAGCAACATAACACATATTACATATGTCTTAAAAACAAATAACTACGACATAGTTTGTGACAATCAAACTTAAACATACCAAAATAAGACATAATTGTTTTGATAACAAACATAAAGTTCATCCAAATACTAAATGATGCATTCATAGTCTTCTAAGATAAAGGTCCTGGAGGAGATTGATTTCCTTGGAAATATGCATTTAGCTTCATATCCAAATTATCAAATTTCTTCATTAACTCCTCCTGATTACTGATGATGTAACTATTCTAGGAATAAAGAGATCGCTGACCTGTCTCTAACTCAAGGATGCGTGCAGACAAGATGTTATATTGCACATCCGAGAAGCAAGAGGGTTCTGAGTGCATTTGTGGGGGTTGTTGACTAGATGAAGGGCCTGCTTGAGTTGAGGATTGTGGAATATCTTATGGAATTTGTTCTTAAGGAGGTTGAGGTTCATCTTGAGGATTATGATCATAAATTTCAAAATTTGTTAACTTTATCCTAGTTAGGGCATTAGAATCGAAGAATTCAATGGAATGAACGAAAAATTTTCAGACTCAATATCAACATGAAATTTATCAAAGATTTTCGTTAAAAAGGCACCGTAAGGAAGAAATCCTTTTGGTATTGTCAGAAGATTATCATAGTAAACTTCAGCCCAATTAACTTGGATATTTCCCATTATAGCATATAATGCTTTTGCTAAGTCTAGGGAAATGAAATGGAAACTTACAGTTTTTGGAAACAGGTTGTAAGCTAAGATTCGGGCAATGAAACGAGGAATTGGACGTAGCTTATTTGAATTATTCAATGGTTTACTATAACCAGGAAGAAAAATATGATTGGATAGCAATTCTGAATCATTCATTTTGATTGACCTAAGAGAGACTCCTTGGAAAGGAATGTTAAAAAATTTTCCAATTGACTTAGAAGTCAATTCAATTTCTACTCCTTTGACAAGAGTTCTAAGCTTTTCAGTTCCACTAATAGTTCCTACATGTTCTATATTAGTATAGAACAGTTGAACCAGAAAAGGATATGTGAGTTTTTTATTTTCAGCAGAGAATAATTCAAGCAACCCCACAGTCTCAAAATATGATCCAAAATTCCATGGGATAAAATCATCAAATTTCACAAATCGTCCTGGGAGAACATCAAATGTTGATATTTTGTTAAATTCTTTAAGTAAATCAGGACTTTTTAAATATATGATGATTTCATCATTAACATTGGTATGAACTTGTTTAGATTTCCTAGCCCTAGACATGATAAATCAAACAAGACTTAAAGCTAAGAATGAGATAAGTTTAGAAGCTTACCCAAAACTGATGAAACCCTAGAAGTAGTCAGCTATAAGTTGTTGTAGTCGACTACCAGATCTAACACAAGCTTGTAAACAAGGAAACTTGATGGAAATTTTGGATATAAAGAGAAAAATGATGATGCCCTAACCTGGATTTTGTTCGGTTCAGAAGAGGGAACAGAGAGGAATTGGTTATGAGAAGAAGAAGATGGGTTTTGTATTTATGATTTTTCTTTAGAATAAAAATTATAATTTGTATGGTTAGGATTAAATTAAGAACAAATGAATGGTGAAGATTTGCTCTTAAATATGTGGCTAGGATTGATAGGATTAAAATTAATGGTTGAGATGAATTTTACTTAAGTAAAACAGATATTGGGTTTAGGGTATAATGGGTTTAAATCCAATATGCTGAAAAACTGAGTTTGGAAAAATCTGAGGTTGTAGTCGACTACTAAGTAAATTAGTCGACTACACTGTAATTGACAGAACTTTGGATTTTAGTATAAACACAGATTAGTCGACTACTAAGAGAATTAGTCGACTACACTGTAATTGATAGAAAGTTAATTTTTAGATTTTAACTCATAGTAGTCGACTACTAAGCAAATTAGTCGACTACACTAAAATTTACAGAACATCTTATATGCAATGCTTGTGCATGTAGTCGACTATAGGTCAAATTAGTCGACTATTAAGGGTATGTATGCATATGTATTTGTTTTAAAACTTTAATTTAAATCTTCAATTGAACATATACCTAATTCCCTTCTTAATTTAACATGAATTTCTTCTTTTAAGAGTTTTGTTAATATATCTGCTATTTGTTTATCAGTAGATATAAATTCTAATGAAATATTACCTTTAAGCACATGATCACCTAAGAAATAATGTCTAATATCAATATATTTTGTACGTGAATGTTGAATAGGATTTTTAGATAAATTGATTGCACTTGAATTGTCACATATTATGGATGATATGAGACAATTTGTGCCATAATCAGATAATGTTTGTTTCATCCATAATACTTGAGCACATGCTAGACTTGCAGCAATATATTCTGCTTCAGTCGTTGATAATGATACTGAATTTTGCTTTTTACTAAACCAAGATACAAGTGAATGTCCTAAAAAATAACATGTTCCACTTGTACTTTTTCTATTGGATTTGCATCCGACAAAACCAGTATCACTATAAGATAATAAATCAAATGTAATATTCTTTGGATAAAACAACCCATAATTTGTAGTATCTTTAAGATATCTAAAAATTCTTTTCACGGCTTTAAGGTGTGATTCTTTAGGATTAGATTGAAATCTAGCACATAAATATACACTAAACATAATATTAAGTCTACTAGCAGTAATGTAAAGAAGTGATCCAATCATACCTCAATAGAGCTTTTGATCAACATTCTTACCATTTTCATCTTTGTCAAGTGATATAGTAGTACTCATTGGTGTTTGTTTGCTTGTTGTATTTTCTATTCCAAAGCGTTTGAGTAACTCATTAGCATACTTGCTTTGATTGATGAATATTCCATCTTTTAATTGTTTGATTTGAAGTCCAAGGAAGAAATTGAGTTCACCCATGTGACTCATTTCAAATTCATCCTGCATAGTCTTAGCAAACTCTTGATAAAGATTATTATTAGTAGAACCAAAAATATTATCATCTACATATATTTGAATTAATAATATATCTTTATTTATTTTCTTAATAAATAATGTTGAATCAACCTTTCCAATTTCAAAAGCCGAAGTTAAAAAAAAATTCTTTAATCTATCATACCAAGCACGAGGTGCTTGTTTATGACCATATAAGGTTTTCTTAAGTTTAAAAACATGGTTTGGAAAACTTTTATGTTCAAAACCGGGAGGTTGTTCTACAAAAACTTCTTCTTTTACAAAACCATTTAGAAAAGCACTTTTAATATCCATTTGAAATAGTTTAAAATTCATAAAACATGCAAATGCAAGTAAAATTCTAATTGATTCTAAACGAACAATTGGTGCATAGGTTTCATCATAATCAATACCTTCTTCTTGATTATAACCTTGTGCAACTAATCTTGCTTTGTTTCTAACAACTTGACCAGATTCATCTAATTTATTTCTAAAAATCCATTTTGTTCCAATAATTGATTTATTTTGAGGTCTAGGTATAAGATCCCAAACATTATTTCTTGTAAATTGGTTAATTTCATCTTGCATAGCAATTATTCAAAAATCATCAAGTAATGCTTCTTTTATATTTTTTAGGTTCAATGGTTGAAATAAAAGCAGTATGAGCAATCAAATTAAAATGAGATCTAGTGGTTACTTTATCAGAAATATTACCAATAATTAAATCATGTGGAGGATTTTTAACTTCTACAAAATTCTTTGGTAGATCATTTTGTAAATTATCATCTTTTGAAGCATCTATCATTGGGGTATTATTTATAGTATCAACTAAATCATCATCATTGTTTGAAATAATTGGTGTTTTTGTAAAAATTTCATCAAAAGAAACATGCATTGGTTCTTCAATGACTAAAGTTCTTTTATTATATATTCTATAAGCTTTGCTATGGTTAGAATATCCAACAAATATTCCTTCGTCAGATTTAGAATCAAATTTATCTTAGTTATCTTTTGTGTTTAAAATAAAACATTTACAACCAAAAACTTTGAAATAAGAGACCTTAGGAATTCTATCATAAAATAATTCATAAGATGTTTTCTTTAAAAATAGGTTTTAATAAAACTCTGTTTAGAACATAACATGTTGTTGAAACAGCTTCTGCCCAAAAATACTTTGGTAAATTACTATCATATAACATGGTTCTAGCACATTCTTGTAATATTTTATTTTTCCTTTCTACAACTCCATTTTGTAGAGCTGCTCTAGGAAAAGAAAAAGTATGTGAAATACCATGTTTATCACAAAAATTACAAATAATTCATTTTCAAATTCACCTCCATGGTCACTATGAATATAAATAATAGAAAGTGATTTTTGATTTTGAATTCTTTTGCAAAATATAGAAAACTCATTAAAAGCATCATCTTTATGTTTAAGAAATATTACCCATGTAAATCTTGAATAATCATTAATAAGAACAAAAGCATATCTACTACCATTTAAAGATGCTACTCTAGAAGGACCAAAAATATCAATATGAATTAATTCTAATGGTCTACTTATAGAAGTTACATTTTTAGATTTGAAAGCAGATTTATGTATTTTTCCTTGTTGACATGCATCACAAAAATTATCTTTATAAGAAAGCTTAAGTAAACCTTTTACAGAATCATTTTTGAAAATCTTAGAAATATGTTTAAAGTTAACATGTTCAAAACGTTTATGCTATAAAATAGAATCATTAGAAGATGCAATAAGACAATGTTCATTAGAAATATTATTCATAGATAATACAGATATGTTATTTTTTCTAGGTCCTTTAAATAATATAGTAATTAAATCTATGTCATAAATTAAGCAAGATTCTTTTTCAAAAATAATTTTAAAACCTTTATCACAAAGTTAACTTATACTTAATAAATTATGCTTAAGACCATCAACTAATAAAATATTAACAATAATAGGTTTATTTGGATTACCGACAGTTCCCATACCGATAACTTTTCATTTGTTGTTATCTCCAAAAGTGATGGTACCACCATCCTTGTTTTTAAAAGATGACAACAATTATATGTTTCCAGTCATATGTTTGGAGCAACCGCTATCCAAAATCCACCGATCTTTATTGGGTACCTGAAATGATAAAATATTTATAATTTTGATACCCATACTATGTTAGGTCCATTAAATTAGTCGAAACCAAACCTATGAAGGGTTTGATTTGCCTAAATAGTTAGTTGTTAGACAAACATTTTTAATATAATCAGAAATATAAAAACTTTTATGTAATGAAGTTAATTCTTTAGCACCCAAATAGAAAAGAATTTTGATTTCTTTTTACATAAAACATTATTTCTATTTTCATGCAAATTAACAGTAGGTTTTACAAAAATAGTTTTCTTAGATATATTTCAATTAACTTGAAAACCCAAACCTTTTGTCTTTTTAGATTCTTTTTGAAAAGAAAGTATTTTATTAAGATTTTCTTTACCTTTATTAAACTTACTAACATTCAAACATATATCATCATATTTTGATTTAATAGAAGAAATATCTTTATCTAAAATATTAATGCGAATTTTTAAATCATTGTATTCTGATTTTAGATAAACATTTTCATTAGACAAAAATTGATTTTTAAGTAAGGAACAATTTTCTTCTTTCAATTTAATTACTTGATAATTAGAATTTGTAGATGAATTAAAATCTAAAATTTCTTCAAGTAATCTTTTATTTTCTCTTTTAAAAAAATTATGTGAAGCCTTTAATCTTAAAAAAGTTTTATATAAATCATTGAAAGCATCTAAAAGTTCTTCATTATCACTTACTTCATCTTGTGCCATAAAACACATATGAGCACTTTTCGTTTCTTTAATTTCTTCATCCGAAGATGAATCATCACTATCATCCCAAGTAACCGACATGGTTTTCCTTTTCTTGTTGTTTTGAATATTGTTGAAGTTGTTGAAATAATTTAATTTTTGCTTACTCTTCAATAATTTTTGCTTACTCTTCAACAATAGACAATCTTTCTTCATATGCCCTGGTTTATTACACTTGAAACAAAGTAAGTTATTTGATTTTGAACTTTTTGATTTGTACTTACCTTGTTTTATGAATTTTCGAAATTTGCATGCAAACATGCTCATTTCTTCATCATCATTCGAATCTTCTTTATCGGAAGTAATAGTGAATGCAAGCACTTTCTTGTTCTTTGTTTCATCATCATTCTTTTTCTATCTTCAATTTGGACTTCATAAGCCATGAGATTTCCGATAAGATTCTCAACCATAAGAATTAACAAATCATTTGCTTCTTCGATTGCGGTAACCTTCTTTTCTCATTGTGGAGTGAGTGATCGGAATATTTTTCTTACCATCTCCACTTGAGTGTATGTTTTTCCAAGACCAATGAGAGAATTTATAATGTCGGTGAATCTTGTGAACATTTCTCCAATTGTCTCATTTTCCTTCATCTTAAATAATTCGAACCAGTGTACAAGAACAGAAATTTTAGATTCTTAACCTTATTTGTACCTTCATGAGTTACCTTGAGTGTGTGCTAAATATCGTATGCAGATGAGGCCGTTGACACCCTATTAAACTCATTCTTATCAAGTACACAGAATAAAGTGTTCATTGCTTTAGAATCCAAATTTGCATTATTTCTTTGTGAAGTAGTCCATTCTGAAAATGGAGTTGATGGCTTCTTGTATCTTGTTTCCACAATGTTCCAAAGTTCGTAGCCAATTGATTGAAGATAAATCTTCATTCGGCACTTTCAATAGTTGTAGTTCAATCCATCGAACATTGGTGGACGATTTTGTAGAATGACCTTCTTTGAATTGTGATGTATTTGTTGATGCCATCTTTCACCTTGCTCTGATACCAAATGTAGGATCTAAAATAGATATACTAGAATACTATAGGGGTGAATAGTATTCTTTTAAGATTTATGCAAAGTAGATTATAAATTGCAAAAAAAGAATGGCAACAATCTCAGAAAATCACAATCACAAACAAGAGTTTTTATACTGGTTTCGTCAATCCGGTGTACATCCAGTCCCCAAACAAATCCCGCTTGAAATTTTCACTATAATTTTGAACCAAGTACAAAATTAAAACCAAATCTGACCAATTTGCAAGTCCCTACAAATTACAACACCAATTGACAGCCCCTTGTCAATTGCACACTGATCTCTAGACCAAGAGATCAACCTCCATCAAACCAAGAAAACTTTCCTTGAATCAAACAACTCAATTCCTATAAGCCTTGATTTGAAGTGTTGTGTAGCAGTGGCTTAGGAATAAATTTAACCTCTGTAAATTGCCTAAATAATATGTATTTTGAATGATAATCAAAGGCAATTTCAGAAAAAATCTTTTTCTCAATACTTAGCAAAATCTGAATGTTTTTAACTATTGAACAATGCACAAAGATTGAAGCTTATAGGTATAGAATCATGTGTCATTTTTCTGAACATATAACCTTTATATAGCCCTTGAAAAGACAAATTTTTAAACTTTAAAACGTTTAAAAAATGACTAAAAACTGTTACAAACGTTTAAAAATGACTAAAAACTGTTACAAGTTTAAACTTAAACGTTCAGAAAAATTATCTTAGTAGTTGACTATAATGGTTAGTAGTCGACTACTCTGTAATACAGAAAATCTGGAATTAGAAACTAAAGCTTAGTAGTCGACTATTCTTCTTAGTAGTTAACTACTCTGTATTACAGAAAGTCTAGAAAACAAAAATCAAAGATCAGTAGTCGACTATAATTATTAGTAGTTGACTACACTGTAAAACAAACGTTCTGTAAAATAAATTTCAAAGCTCAGTAGTCGACTATAGTTACTTGTAGTCGACTACTCTGTAAAACAAAAGTTCTGTAAATCAAAATTCAAAGCTGAGTAGTCGATTATAATCCTTAGTAGTCGACTACTCTGTAGTTTTACAGAAACTTATATTTTGAACTTAGACTTTAGTAGTCGACTACTATTCTAATTAGTCGACTACTATTCTAATTAGTCGACTACTAAGGGTAAAAATGTTATGTATGAAATATTTTTAGACTCAATGATTAACCAAATACTCTAATGGTTAACATAGGGGATTTCTATTGTTAACCAACACACTAAGCCTGTGTTAGTGTGTTCTAATTTCTATGTGTGTGTGTGTGAGTGATCAAGGCTTGTACAATATTTCTAAGTAAAGAACAACAAAAAAATTACATTGATGTATTTGTTCTTCATCTTATTTACTTCATAATGCCTTGAACTCATCTTACACTTGTTCATATTTGATGTTGAAAACTTCATTTAAATGTTAGTGCATTTGTATAACACTGTAGGTGTAAATTTTGATTTTCCAAAATGGGGGTTTTGTTTGTATTGATAAGAATAGCTTATTACAAACTAATAGATCAAAAATTATAACAGAAGCGGAGGGAATGCCCTCCTTGTTTAACGTGGGGTCTTTGGTAGCGATATGACGCCTCCTTCGATTCTCGCACCGAGTTTGCTTCCCTTGGACAATCCGAGTGAAGTTGTGGTTGGAGCTTCAGTACGCAGTAGAAGCTCCTGAGGTTGAGTTCGTGTCTACCCGAGGCCAAACCAGTGCTCGTGCTTATGGGCTGACTGCTTGGAGAGAGCTACCATGCAAGAGCTTGCAAAGAGCCTAAGAGCCTCAAGTCTGAGAGTTCAGACGAGTCTGCAAAGAGCTACTATGCAAGAGTCTACAAAGAGCTTGAGAGCCTCAAGTATGAGGGTTCAGATGAGTCTCTTCAAATGAGGGAGCCTTTAGCAAATAAGCCAAGGTTCAATCTTTGGAAGATTAGCCTGCCAAGCAAGCAGTAGCCAATCCCCCCCCCCCCCCTTTCACGTTAGCTGAAAGTGGCTTTAAATAGGCAAGGGATGGCATGAGTCATCCCTTGATTTGTGGGATTTGACCACTAGTGGGGGTGAGGGAGCCAGCCGTCCTAGCTATGGGATGTAACCACTTAGGGGGTCCTGTCAGCCGTCCTATTCTTGCTAGGTGAGGAGCGCCATGCTTTCTCCCTTGATTTGTGGGATTTGACCACTGATGTGATAGTTCCCATACTCTAAGTGGGCAGCTGACAATGCTGGCGGATTTCTAGTTGTTAGGCGAGCTTAGTCCGCGCAGGCGAGGTGCAGGCTGTCAGGCGAGCTTGGCCTTCAGGCGAGCTTGGCCTTCAGGCGAGCTCGAACCTTCGTGCTGGCGAGTCGGCCAAACAGGCGAGCTTCGAGCTGTCGGGCGAGCTAGGCCTTCAGGTGAGCCTGGGTCAAGCAGGCGAGTTTCAGTCTTCAGGTGAGTTTGGTTTAATATGTAGGCGAGCCTGTGCAGGTGAGCTGTGCAGGCGAGGCTGTGCAGGCGAATCTGTGCAGGCGAGCTGTGTAGGCGAATCTCATTCAGGCGAGCTTCAATGCTGTTAGGCGAGCTGTGCAGGCGAATCTCATTCAGGCGAGCTTCAATGCTGTTAGGCGAGCTCTATTCTTGCAGACGGACTTCCTTGCATGCGAGCTTCAGCCTTTAGGCGAGCTACTGAACATGCTTCGAAGAATAGGCCATAACATTCAAACTGTAAGTCAGAATTTGACGAATTATATATAAAAATCGACTATCTCGACGAGACGGAGCCAACCAAACCTCCAAAAGGGGTTTGCCGCCTCTGTTTCACCAAATTCCTTACGGTTTGAGAGATATCAGTGTTTTCCCCTTTTTTGCTCTTTCAGGCGCGGTTTTAGCAGTTTTGTTCTGAACCTCTCTGATAGGGATTAAAGGTAATTTTTATTACCTACAAAACCCCTTCCAAAGTTTTTAGACCTAAATCAGGCCGCATGGGGTTTGGAACACTTTGGAAATGAAGACCTGCAAAGTGATCACTGCTCAGACGGAGCGAGGCGCCTTCCAATCGAACTCGGCGAGATTGAATTAGGATTTTTAGCAAACCCTCAGCTATCAACGGACTTGATTTATCTTTACTAACTACCATTTGAGTTGGACTAGCCATGCTCTTGCCCTTAGCATGGTAAGTTGTCGAGGAACTTCTCTTAGGCTCAATGCTAAGATTTCTCCTCTATCCTTAGCCATTTGAGGCATTTGGACGTAAGGAGCAGTTTAACCTCGTATACCAGTCGGAGGAAAGGAGCAGTTTCACCTCGTGCACCGGTTGGAGGAAAGGGAGCAGTTTAGCCTCGTGCACCGGTTAGAGGAAAGGGAGCAGTTTCACCTCGTGTACCAGTTGGAGGTTGTCGGGTTATCCTTAAGGATATTCTGCAGGAACTTCCCGTCAAATGTAAGGAACAGTTTAGCCTCGTATACCAGTTAGAGGTTGTCGGGTTATCCTTAAGAATATTCTCCAGGAACTTTCCATCAAAGTTAAGGAACAGTTTAGCCTCGTATACTAGTTGGATGTTTGGGAAACAGTTTATACTCGTATACCCGTTGGAGTCTAGGAGAAGCCTGTCTTCTCTTGGGGCAAAGATGAACCCTGATTTGTCCTCTCTTAGGGCAAAGACGAACCTTGATTTGTCTTCTCTTAAGGCAAAGACAAACCCAATTTGTCTTCTCTTAGGGCAAAGATGAACCCAATTTGTCTTCTCTTGGAGAAAAGACGAACCCGAAATAGCGGCACATCGCATGGTAGGCTATTATCAAACAACAACGCCTTTTGCGGGAAAGATGATACTGGGGGAATCAAATCGTTCAGGGACGTATGAGTGTGACGATTGATTGTTATAGGAGCCATCGCATGGTAGGCTACTACTCATCGATTGTTCTAAGGATATTAGAACGCTCGGAAAAGATCAGGTCATTCAGGGACGTATGAGTATGACGACTGATCGGACAACATTATTTGCAGGAATGATGGTGTCGGCTATCAGAGGTAATCGTTAACCTGGTAGGAATTATCACGATTAGAGCGACTTTATGGACCTACCGCTTCATTAAAGAGAGTCGGTAAGTAGATTTTGGTCAGAGGTGTGATGTTAACTTGACAGGATTATCGCGATCGGAGAAACTTTGAGGACCTACCATCCTATTGAAGAGGTTTGGTAAGTTAATTTTGTCAGAGGTGTAGTGTTAACATGACAGGATTGTCACGATCGGAGCGACTTTGAGGACCTACCATCCTATTGAAGAAGATTGGTAAGTTAATTTTATCAAAGGTGTAGTGTTAACATGACAGTGGGAGTTTGTCCCATCGTTCTATTGGAGAGGATCGACAGGGGAAATCTGGAGGAGACTATCAGAGGTAACTGTTAACCTGATAGTTTTAAGAGATCCATCGTTCAATAGAAGAAGACTGATATAGAATTGACTATCGGAGGTAATAGTTAACTTGATAGTTAGGTTCGGTCCTAACTGTAGGAAGGTTTGACCAGGTGGGAGATTTGGGATGACCCTAACTATTCAAAGTTTTAGTCGTCCGTTTTGAAAGTGGACCTCTCATTCTTAGAAGGAATCGAGAGGGAATTTCGGCTCTGGTCCTAACTGTAGGAAGGTTTGACCGAGTGGGAGGTGGAAGGAGCATTTTAACCTCATGCTCCAGTGGGAGGGTTTTAATCATTTTGGACATAATCAAACAGCCACAATAGGAGGCTGGCAAGCCGTTCATTAACTCAGGAATGAGTATAACGATGTTGATTGGAATGGTGACACATCGCATGGTAGGTCACTATTTTTGATCGAGGAGTTCATCACATGGTAGAACAAATTTTGACTATCAGAGGTGATGATAGTTCATGTGGGCCCGTTGTCCTGGTGAAGATGATCAACGGGGGATTTGGAGGAAATTGGTTATCAGAGGTGACTGTTAACATGATAACTTTTTGTGTGGACCCATCGTCCTATTGAAGGGGATCGACGGGTGAACAGACTATCAGAGGTGATTGTTAACATGATAGTTTTGTGGTGCTGATTGATGACGAGCTTCGAATCGTCGTGACTCAATTAGAGAGGAGAATTGAGGTAGTACATGGTCTTAAAGAGAAACCGAGACCACCCCCACTCCGGCGAGAATCTGGGATGAAGGGCCAAGACGCCTTAGTTGACCTTGCGGGGGCTGAAGGATGAAATCCTCTGCTGACACATTGCCCACTCGAGTAGACCGTCTCTACTACGAATGGGTATGAAGTTGCCGTCAGATGCATGTCTTCTGGCAATTGACGCATTTAAGCATCACCGGTCATCTTCGTCCAGCAGTAGCCAAGTCTTTGCAGTCGACCCCATAGTTTGGGTCCGAGTCGGTGACTTCGACAGATGCCATTATGGGCTTCTGGTGCTTCGAAGCATTGCCCCTATGTTGTGAATAGGGTTTGGATGAGGAGGTGGCTTCCAATACCAAGATGTCTTGGTCACCACCCCTTGAAATTCATATGGCTCTTCAGTATCCATATGCTTGAGCATGCTCTCGACTTGTTCTCCTTGGTGGATTAAGTCTTTCCATGAGCGAGCTATGACAGCGCCCATGTTGGACAGGATGTTGATGGAGAGATTATTCCGGCACATCTCAATGAGAGTGGCCTCGGAAACCTGATCACGCGTATGCAGCGATCAGTTCCTGAATCTCTTGACAAAGTTGCTTACAGACTTTGTCTTCCCTTGCTTTGTAGTTAGTAGGGTGGTCACAGATACTTCTTTGTCATCATCAAAGAATCTGGCCATAAAGAATCTTTCCATGTCCTTCCAGCAGGTGATGAATTCAGGCTCCAATTTGCGGAACCATTCAAAAGCAACTCCCTTGAGGGTGCCAATGAATAATCGAGTCATAATGGGATCGTTTCCTATTATATGCCCAGTTTGCGCCTGGAAATAATAAATGTGCTGGGTAGGAGAACCCTTGCCATCGAACTGCAGGAGGTCCAGTGGCTGAAACTTCGCCGGGTATGAGACTATATCCCATTTGATTGGATACGGCCTGACAACCCCCAGTTTGTCCATATGCTTCTAGAGCTTCAAGGCGTCAAGTTGACTTTGGAATTCGTCGAGCCTTTTGTCCCTTGGATTATGACCCAAAGATGACGCTCTTCCAGATGACTCGGATGAGGAGTGAGAAGGAGTAGGCATCCGCTCTTTGTGCTTCGAGAATTTATACGAAGCCCGTGAAGTCCTCTCTCTCTCCTTCTTCTTCTCACTCAGAAGCTCCTCTAACATCTCCTTCAGGGAATCGATGGTTGATTTTTGCTTGTTGAGTCTCCTGGATATCTCATCAGAGATGTTAGTCATGTGCACATTTACGTACTCGCCCTGAACTAAGCTTGAGGTTTACGACGTCGCCACTGCCGAGCAATCATCGTCGTCGTCGTCGGAGATGGGTGCTAGGCACGTGTAGTCAAACGGAATGGCTACCCCTATTTAGGCACGAGTGCGCTGGTGGATACCCTCACGCTCAATGGCCTTGGATTTCCCCATCACATTGACACTTGTGGCGGGGAGCTCCACATCATCGGAAGCTCGTCTCCTTTGACGATTGCGTCTTTGGTGGAGAGGTCTCGTCTCTGATGGTTGCTGAAAGAATCTTTCGAACACTAATGGTTTAGGCGTCTCAGCACACTGGCAGTGCTCGAGCAGCGCCGTAATGAGCCTCTCGCAATAGCACTGAGAATTGCCTCGTAGAGCGTGCATTTGCAAGTCAAGCATCCTCTGAGATCCTATGTAGGTTGATAGTGATAACTCCCAGCCTCAGAAAGACCAAACAAGTGCTTGCAAGAAGAGGGCTCAAGAGAGCACTTGGGAGAACACTTGGGAAAATCTCCAAGTGTTGAAATCTGGCGAGCTCGCCTGTGGGCCCGTTGGTGAGGTTTAGGCTGGTGAGGCTCGCCTGTTGGGTGAGTTTTGTGCATTGTGCCTGTCTGGCGAGCTGCTGCTTTGCCTTTCTGGCGAATGTCGGCTTGCAGACGAAGTTGGTCTGTCAGGCGAGCTTGGTGAAATCTGCCTATTTGAGCTTGCATGCGAGCTTGGGCTATCAGGCGAGCTTGGTGAAATTCACTTGTTCTATGAAGTCCGCCTGAACTGCAGAGTTCACCGTACTTGTGAAGTTTACCAGATTTAGGAACCTCGCCTGAAGAGTGGAGTCCGCCTGAGTAGGCGGGCTCGCCTGATTTGAGCAGTTCGCCAAAATTGGGAACCTTGCTCATGGACCAAATCTCGTAAGGCTCGCCTGAACTACTAGGCTCGCCGAGAACCCCAAGTTCGCTAATTTTGGGAACTTTGTTAATAGAGCAAAGCCCGCCTGAGTTGGTGGATTCGCCTGATTGATTCAGTTCACAAAAATTAGGAACAAAATTGAGAACCTTGTGTTTTGGCTTGGCTCTTTTGGAGAGGGGAGCATTCATGTTGACGGTGAAGGTGGGGTCCACGCTGACATGCACCGTCGTCTCCTCTTGCATGGGGGCCTGCGAGGATCGTTCAACAACCCCTCGCGTAGCCCTTGAACTTGCATCATTTGCCTTCGGCTCGGCCGTGATGGGCTTGGGGGAGGCGTGGTTGCCTCAGCCACTTAGGGCTGGGCCACACGCGCAACTCTGTAGCACTTACGAGACGCATTGCTGCCAGAAGAGGATGCAGATAAGTACTCTTCGAACTCGATCATGAGGGACTCAACAGTTGTCCTCGTTGCAATTTCGTCGAACTGCGCCACCACCATTCCAGTTGAAGAAACGGTTTCTCCAACTGTGGTCGCCATCTTCCGTAAGTATAAATTTTGATTTTTCGAAATGGGGGTTTCGTTTGTATTGATAAGAATAGCTTATTACAAACTAATAGATCAAAAATTACAACAGAAGCGGAGGGAATGCCGTCCTTGTTTAACGTAGGGTCTTTGGTAGCGATAGGACGCCTCCTTCGGTTCTCACACCGAGTTTCCTTCCCTTGGACGATCCGAGTGAAGTTGTGGTTGGAGCTTCAGTACGTAGTAGAAGCTCCTGAGGTTGAGTTCGTGTCTACCCGAGGCCAAACCAGTGCTCGTGCTTGTGGGCTGACTGTTTGGAGAGAGCTACCATGCAAGAGCTTGCAAAGAGCCTAAGAGCCTCAACTCTGAGAGTTCAGACGAGTCTGCAAAGAGCTACTATGCAAGAGTCTACAAAGAGCTTAAGAGCCTCAAGTCTGAGGGTTCAAACGAGTCTCTTCAAATGAGGGAGCCTTGAGCAAATGAGCCAATGTTCAACCTTTGAAGATTAGCCAGCCAAGCAAGCAGTAGCCAATCCCCCCTTTCACGTTGGCTGAAAGTGGCTTTAAATAGGCAAGGGATGGCATGGGTCATCCCTTGATTTGTGGAATTTGACCACTAGTGGGGGTGAGGGAGCTAACCGCCCTAGCTGTGGGATGTGACCACTTAGGAGGTCCTGTCAGCCGCCCTATTCTTGCTAGGTGAGGAGCGTCATACTTTCTCCCTTGATTCGTGAGATTTGACCACTGATGTGATGGTTCCTATGCTCCAAGTGGGCAGCTAACAATGCTGGCGAGTTTCTAGTTGTTAGGCGAGCTTAGTCCGCGCAGGTGAGGTGCAGGCTGTCGGGAGAGCTTGGCCTTCAGGCGAGCTCGAACCTTCATGCTGGCGAGTCGGCCAAACAGGCGAGCTTTGATCTATCGGGCAAGCTAGGCCTTCAGGCGAGCCTAGGTCAAGGAGGTAAGTTTTAGTCTTCAGGCGAGTTTGGTTCAATGTGCATGCGAGCCTGTGCAGGCGAGCTGTGCAGGCGAGGCCGTGCAGGCGAAGCTGTACAAGCGAGCTGTACAGGCGAATCTCATTCAGGCGAGCTTCAATGCTGTTAGGCGAGCTCTATTCTTGCAGACGGACTTCCTTGCAGGCGAGCTTCAGCCTTTACAGGCGAGCTTCAGCCTTTAGGCGAGCTACTGAACATGCTTCGAAGAATAGGCCATAACTTTCAAACCATAAGTCGGAATTTGACGAATTATATATGAAAATCGACTATCTCGACGAGACGGAGCCAACCAAACCTCAGAAAGGAGTTTGCCATCTCTGTTTCGCCAAATTCCTTACGGTTTGAGAGATATCAGTGTTTTCCCCTTTTTTGCTCTTTCGGGCGCGGTTTTAGCAGTTTTGTTCTGAACCTCTCTGATAGGGATTAAAGCTAATTTTTATTGCCTACAAACACACATAGTGATTCATATTATGAATAAATTGTTATCATCAAAATTATATCATGGAGACATGATATCCAACACCAGCATGTGAATAGTCACTTCCCATAATTTAAGGGAGTGGGTACACCCACTCCCCCATGATTGAAGGGAGTGGCCATGACTCTCCTGAGCTATTTATAAGCATTTTTGGGCTATATGAGAGAGGTCCTTGGACCAGAAGCCAGCCTTCTTCTTTTGAGAAGAGCTTCGCATCTTCAATCTCTTATGGCTGGCTCTCTCTTGGCCTGGCTAATAGAGGCTCTTCTTTGGTCCTGCATGAAGAAGAGACAACACCATGGGCGGCCTAACTTTGGCTTTTAAGCGAATCGAGCCCAAGCATTACTTGGGTAGTCGGTCTTTGATCTTCTCTTGCTCTTTTCATCTTCCACCTCGGGGGCTTGCTGGCTGATAGGAGAAGGCTGGACATTTTCCACCTCTCCATCTTGGTATTCTTGGAACACTTGAGGGAGATTCAAGAGAACTGAACCCAAGCACTTCTTAGGCAGTCGGTCATTGATTCTTAGCTCGGGTACTCAACTCTGATCAAGATTCTACCACGTGATGAAGCTCATCGGTGGTCTTGTTCAACTACTCATGAGAAGAAGACGAAACCTCGAGATCTTGGCATTTTCAGCCTACAACCACAAGACCTTGTTTGGCCTCGGCTGATCGAACTTAACCAAGAGCTTCTACCACGCGAGGAAGTTCGTCCCACCGAGCTTCTAATGTGCACTGAAGCTCAAACCACAACTTCGTTCAGATCATCCAAGAGAAGCAAACCTGACACAAGCATTCAAGGAAGGCATCCTATCGCTACC
>BQKN01063688.1:450734-496836 GCA_022839385.1 Asparagus kiusianus
TCGACACTTGGGCTACTATTTCCTTGGTGAATTAGTACCCCACCCGGCTATTATTTCATTCGTGAGATAATACCCGTCATATCGTGTAGATCCGACCGGATCGAGATCACGCGGTGGTCCACGGCAAACAATCCCGGCGCAGGCAAAGAACCCACACAAAGCGAGTGACCGCATAACAGGAGCTCGCGATTCGTTCGACAAACAAGGATAAAAATTGTAATCTTTCTTTATTTTTATTTTGATTTTCATTGTAACCGGCTCTTATAAAAAGACTGGATCTTTGTAACCGATAAACAGTTATTGAGATGGCAATGATATCAATGAAGAAAGACACGATTTTTCCCGCGAACAGAGACGTATGTATGGATACTCATTCAAGAGACTATTCGAATTCATGGAGCCCCAGATACGACATCGTCAGATTGAGATTTCAGTATTCACTTTTCATTTTTTGGGAAGGGTTTACTGGATTTCTTTTGAGTAACAGAATTATCTTTCTGTAAGGTATTTTATCCACCGACAGATGGTCAAACGGAAAGAGTAAATTAGATATTGGAGGATCAGGTTGCGGATATGTATCGTTGACTTTCAAGGCAACCGGAAGGAATCATATTCCACTGATAGAATTCGCTTATAACAACAGTTATCAAGCAACAATTTGTGTAGCCTCGTATGAAGCATCGCACGGGAGGCCTTGCAGAGCGCCCATATATTGGGTAGAGCCGGGAAAATACTTAATACTTAGACCAGAGCTTATGAGACAAATTACTGAGGAAGAAACATTTGATCAGCAAACATATTCTAGCCGCTCAAGTCAGCAAAAGAGCTATGCAGATAAAAGATGAGGAAAATTAGAGTTTCAGCTTTGAAGAGTCAGTTGTGCTGAAAGTACCATCTATGAAAGACGTTGAACAATTCCAAAGGCGGAGAAAGCTTGAACTGAGATACATTGGAACGCTCTGGATTTTAGAACTTTTGGAACCGTTTCATTCAGACTAGACCTTCCAGCACCGATGCCTAGTATGCATGATGTATTTGATGTTTTTACGCTTAGGGAACAATTACATGATGAGGAGCAACAATGAGTGTTGGAGACACCTGAGATGGAGCTTCGGGATAGTTTGACTTCTATTGAGATTTCAGTGTCTATACTTGCTAGAGAAGACAAAAGACTCAGGAACAAGGTGATCCCATTTGGTGAAGGTTCCATGGAACCGAAGTGGAGTTGAGGAAGCTTCTTGGGAACGCGAGGAGGGCATGCGACGTGACTACCCACACTTGTTTGAGCGGATAAATAAATTAAAATTTGTATAATGTGAATTCTTATTGTGTATTTATATATATATCCCGATATTTATATTTAAACACTAAAATGAGGGTAGTACCACTTATCTCCTAAGTACTTGGAACATATGGTATATATATGAGGGGTTCCTTGTTTGGATTTTTCGTTCGATGTACTTGTTTCATTTGGTTAGGAGTTAAGTGGGAGTATTTACATTTTAGATGGTTAAGTGTAGACATCGAAGATGATTTTTGGGAGCGCAAACGTATTACGTCGCGCGACATCCTACACCTATTGAGGAAGTGAATTGATTTATATGTATGATTATGTGTGTGATTTTATGTGTGGTTAAATTTAGATTTAACACTAGAATGATAATATTTCCGCTTAATTCATAATCTTATGGAACGCATGGTATATATATGGGGGGTTCCTTGTTTGGATTTTTCACCCGACGTACTAGTTCCATTCGATTAAGGGTTGAGTGGGAATATAATCATCCTGGACTGTTAAATATAAATATTCCTATACCTTATCAGGAGTAAAATATTTCAAGATGTGTATGTGTGCGAGTTGGATTAGACCCTTGTTGTACTTTTCAAGCATTATTGCGAGTTAGATATGATTCCTGAATTTCGAGGACGAAATCCTTTTAAGGGGGGAAGAATGTAAGACCCCGTTGATTTTGACAACTCATAAGTGTGAATATGAGTGAATAATAATATTTTTATCTATATAATAAATATCCTCATAGCATGGTTATGCATAAAACCAGTATTTTGAGCTTATGAAGTTAGGGATATGCCTCAGGTATGAGGATGAGTTGCAAGTTTGCAAATCGTGTACAAAAGAAATCGAAGTATGCAGATTTTTGATCATGAGTCGACTCATAACATGTCATGAGTCGACTGATCAGGTTGAGTCGACTCACGCCTGTCATAAGTCGACTCATGATATCGTGTCCTGTTCCCATTTTTCTTCTGCTGAGTCGACTCATAAAAAATTATGAGTCGACCCATGACCATGAGTCGACCCATGATAAGGCATGAGTCGACTCATCGGGGTTTTTCTGGCTTCTTTCATTTCGGGTTTGTGGGTTTTGGGTCGGGTTTAGTTGGCTCCTATATATTGTTTTACACCCGAAAAACACCCATTCCTCTCAGATCTCCCCAGAAACCCTAGCCCCTCTTCCTCTCTCTCAAACCCTAGGTGCTCTTGGAGATTTTGGGGCGTTTCAAGGGGGATTTCAGCAGCTTCTTGTGGATTGCAGCGAGGGGGATCGTTATTCTTCGCATTTGAGGCGAGTAACATCTCACCAAACCTCTCTCCCATGTTTTTATTAGTTTATAATAGTTTTTCATGAGTTTTATTGAGCCCAAGACTTATTTTCAAGTATAAAACAATGTTCTTGTTAGGGTGAATGCTAGAAATCATGTATTTCAGATTTTAAATCATCCCAATAACGTTTTTGAAGAAAACCCAGATCTGGAAATATTTTTAAGGAATAAAAATATGAGTTTTTATTTTGTTTAAATGCCCTCTTTCATGTTTAGGGGTTAAATGTTAGATTTAACATGCAAGTATTCGTTTCTCATGCTATGTATGAACTTTTCACTACCTCATGGTTTAACAAATGATAGTTAGGGAGTTATAGATCAGTATAATGGAAGTATGGATCGAGACGAACGAATTCAACTTATGTTATATGCAGATTTCAGCCCGTGAGTCGACTCACGACTCATCATGAGTCGACTCATCAGGTTGAGTCGACTCATGACTGTCATGAGTCGACTCACGAAGTGTTGTGGTGTTTCCTTTTTGCTTCTGTTGAGTCGACTCGTCAGTATACGAGTCGACCCACAAGTCATGAGTCGACTCATAACTAAGCACGAGTCGACTCACGAAGTCGTTCCCCGTTGCCTTTTTCCTTCTGCTGAGTCGACTCATAAATGAGCATGAGTCGACTCATCTGAGTTTTTCCTGTTCCCTTTTGTTTTCTGTTTAATCACTTGCTGTATACGAACACATAGTTTGAACACATATGATATATATATGTAAGATGACTTGATATGATACGAGTTTAGATTTGTACAGCAAGGCACATACAAGAGTTGAATGGACACCCCATTACTAATGGTGACTTCATGGTTCATGTAAAGTCCTCGTGTTGGACTATAAGCTACTAAGTCCTCGTGTTGGACTATAAGCTACTTAGTCCTAGTGTTGGACATTCACTTTACTTAGTCCTAGTGTTGGACATTCACTTTGCTTAGTCCTCGTGTTGGACATACATTGCTGTTTAAATCCTCGTGTTGGATATGCCTTGCCATCCGGTCCAAGCGTTGGACAACGGTCACACCCGGTCCAAGCGTTGGGCAACGGTCACACCCGGACCAAGCGTTGGACAACGGTCACATCCGGTCCACGCGTTGGACAACGGTTATATTCAGTCTATGTTTTGAACACTTAATCATTTTCGGACATAACACTCATGTGAGCTTGACGTGACACTTGTGGTAGTCTTGTCATGAGTTTCACTTATCGGTAGAGATGGGTTTGTTTTCGTTTCCTTTGATGTTTCTTGTATTAGATCTCAGGTTTAGTACTTAGGGACTTACAATTTGAGATACAAGGTATATACATAGGGTTTCCTTGTTTGGATTATTTCGCTCGACGTACCTATGCTCGTGTTGTAATTTCCTAAGTACCAAAAACCCATTTGCTATTAGAATAATGATTTTATACTATTATGTAATAACTGTATTTTCGGTATACAACGAGCCCTTTCCCTGGGGGTTGGTTGTGATGTTGCTCGCTAGCGCTTTGACGCTCGTTGTCCCCCCCCCCTTCAGGTAACGAGCCAGAAGCCCGGAGAGTCGCAGGGTGACGGCGATGTACTTTTGCTTCAGCTGTCTATTTAGATATATTTTATTTATGGAGCTCCACTGTAGACTTTGTTCTAGATGTTGTAAATGCTGTATGCCTTAATTCCTTTACTCAGGTTTATTGTATTTGAGACTTTGACTATGTACTCCAGTTTATTCATTTGAGACTTTGACTATGTACTCCAGTTTATTCATTTCAGACTTTGACTATGTACTTTAGTTTATTTCGTTGATGAAATGTGTTATGTCCTATCATTTCACCCAGTATTGTTGAGTTACCTTTTACTTGCTTTGTACCTACACCTGTTGTTGTTTCCACTAGAGAGATAGTAATTGTGATGGTGAAACGTGTTATTGCACGGTGTGGTGCATGGCAGGTTTGACATTCTGGTTTCACCTAGGACTGCAACCTTGTGTGAACCCAGGGGCGTCACATATGAGTAATCTAAAATTGAACCCACTTCTTAGAAAAGGACGATTCCCAAGAGGATTCTAGCCTAAAGGTGAATCAAACAAAATAAAAATAAACAAAAAGAAAAACTAAACCCAAGAGGGTTCTAGCCTCAAGGTGAATAGTATAAGAAATTAAAATCTAACTACAAAATAAATTGCAAAATATAAACTACAAAATAAATTACAAAATCAAAACTACAAAATAAAATTACAAGAATTAAATGTAAGAAAATAAATCTACTCTATAAGCATGAAATAAATCTAAGGCAAGAGGGTTCTAGCCTCTTGGCTATTTAACAAGAAAATAAAATCTAACTACAAGCATAAAAATAAATCTACACTAATAAGCAATAAAAAAGAAATAAAAGAGAAATGCAAACCTTCAAATAATTCTTCATCTTCATCTTCATCATCCAACAAAGAGAAGAAGAGAAAAATTTAAAGTGGTGAAAAAATTATTATTATTAATTGTAACAAAAAGTTATAATTTTGGAAGACCTTCTCAATTAAGAGTAGTCCTCCTCTCCAAAAGGAGTTACAAAAACTTTCACACCCTTAACCCCTCACTCTCTACCCCTATTTATAGTAATCATCAATGAATATGAGCCATTGGATTTGTCTTGAGCCCTAAGCAAAGAAATCTTCACCTTTGAATTTGCTTTTTGTTCTTCTCTAGCCCAACATCCATATGATTTTCAAAAGAAAATAAAAGTTAGCCAAGTCTGTAGCTTTGAGTCCGGTCCATTAGACTTCCATTCATTAAAATGATTTTCAAATCCAATCCCAAGTCCGGCCCATAGATGTTTGCAGCAAATCAAATTCCATTCATTTATTAGAGCACAATTTTCTTGTGAAAATCCAAGTTGCAGCACACAAGCAAATCCGGCCCATTTGACCTTAAAAATGAAACTTTAATCTCCAGCCAAGCAAGTCCGGTCTCTGCAGCATTTCACTCCATTTAGACTTCATTTGATTTTCAAAAAGAAAAAGCAAGTCCGGCCCATGAAAGCAAGATCCATTTGATTTTCAAAATTAAACTTTGCAACCCAAAGCAAGTCCGGCCCAATTCACATAATTTTCTCCATTCAAAATCTGCAGCGGCCCATTCATTCCTTTGAGATCCAAATTTGCAGCACACAAGATAAAAAGCCAAGTCCAATGAAGCTTCATTTGTGTAATTATTTATTGATGGGCTTTGGACTTCCAAGCATTTTCCTCTTGTAAGCTTTTGCTTCATGGGCTTCTAAAATGCTACACAATAGAGAAAAGAGATTTTGAGGGGTTTTTATATTTAATAATATTTATTTATATTTTCATTCAATTATGTGGAAACTAAGCTAACAACAATTATTAATGGTATATTTATTCATGTAAAATAGATAATGATGATATAAAATTGTAATAAAAATATGATTATCAGCTTTGTGTCCAAATCATCAAACTTCTTGATTAGCTCTTCTTGATTACTAATGATATAGGAATTCTGAGAATATAGAGCTCTTTGACCGGTTTCAAGTTCCAGAATACATGCAGGTAGTGTGTTGTATTGCACATCTGAAAAACATGAAGGTTCTGAAGGAAATGGTGGTGGTTGACTAGAGGAAGTTCCTGCTTGAGTTGAAGATTGTGGAATATCTTGTGGAATTTCTTCTTGATAAGGATGAGGTTAATCTTGAGGATTTTGTTCTTAAATTTCAAAATTTGTTAACTTCATCCTAGTTAGGGCATTGGAATCAAAGAATTCAATTGAACGGACAACAGAATTTTTAGATTGAAGATCCACATGAAATTTGTCAAATATTTTTGTTAAAAAGGCACCATAAGGAAGAAATCATCTTGGTATTGTTAGAAGATTGTCAAAGTAAACTTCAGCCCAATTAACTTGGATATTTCCCATTATAGCATATAGAGCTTTTGCTAAGTCTAGGGAAATAAAATGGAAACTCCCAGTTTTTGGAAACAAGTTATACGCTAACATTCGTGCAATGAACCAAGGAATTAGATGAAGTTTGTTTCAATTATTTAAAAGTTTACTATAACTAGGAAGAAATATATGATTAGATAAAAGATCTGAATCATTCATCCTAATTGACCTAAGAGAGACTCCTTGATAAGGAATATTAAATTTTTTTCCAATTGACTTTGTAGTCAATTCAATTTTTATTCCTTTAACAAGTGTTTTAAGTTTTTCAGAACCACCAATAGTTTCCAACACGTTCTATATTAGTATAGAACAATTGAACAAGAAAAGGATATGTGGGTTTTCTATTTTCAGCAGAGAATAATTCAAGCAATCCCACATTATCAAAATATGATCCAAAGTTCTAGAGAATAAAATCATCAAATTTCACAAATCGTCCTGGAAGAACTTTAAAAGTAGATATTTTGTTAAATTCTTCAAGTACATCAGGACTTTTTAAGTAAATGATGATTTCATCGTTAACATTAGTATGAATTTGCTTAGCTTTCTTAGCTCTAGACATGATAAAACAGAAAAATAACAGAAGATACAAAGATCAAGTTGAGAATTTTACCACAAACTATTGAAACCCTAGATTAGTCGACTATTACTTGGTGTAGTCGACTACAGAACCTGACAGACTTCAGAAAATGATAAACTTGATGAAAGTTTTGAGAAGAAAGATGATGCCCTAACTTAGAATCTGTGGGTTCTGAAGAGAGGAAGAAGAAGACTCGGTTTTAGGATAGGTTAGTGGGTAGTTTTTAGGTTTTTTTTATCTTATCTTTTTTTTAAAGAATTGCATTGTATGGTCCAGATTTAATTGTAAAATAAATGAAAGGTAAAGATTTTATCTTAGATATGTGGCTAGGATTGATAGAGTTAAAAATCTATGATTGAGATGAACTCTACTTAAATGAAACGGGTATTGGATTTTGGGTTTTGGGTTTAATTTTAAAAAAATCCAATAAGCTTTAAAACTGTAAAACTGTAAATTCAGTATTAGTAGTCGACTAGTAAGAAAAGTAGTCGACTACACTGTAATCGACAGAAAGTTGATTTTTAGATTTTAACTTAGAGTAGTCGATTATAGGTGAAATTAGTTGACTACACTGTAATTCACAGAAAAACTTATATGCAATGCTTGTGCATGTAGTCGACTATAGGTCAGATTAGTCGACTATTAAGGGTATGTATGCATATGTGTTTGTTTTAAAATTTTAATTTAAATCTTCAATTAAACATATACCTAATTCCCTTCTTAATTTAACATAAATTTCTTCTTTTAAGGGTTTTGTTAATATATCTGCTATTTGTTTATCAGTAGGTATAAATTCTAATGAAATGTCACCTTTAAGCACATGATCACGTAAGAAATGATGTCTAATATCAATGTGTTTTGTATGTGAATGTTGAATAGAATTTTTAGATAAATTAATTGCACTAGAATTGTCACACATTATGGATGATATGGGACAATTTATGCCATAATCAGATAATGTTTGTTCATCCATAAAATTTGAGCACATGTAAGACTTGCAGTAATATATTCAGCTTCAGTTATTGATAATGATACTGAATTTTGCTTTTTTACTAAACCAGGATACAAGTAAATATCCTAAGAAATGACATGTTCAACTTGTATTTTTTCTATCGGATTTACATCCGGTAAAATCAGCATCACTCTATGAAATTAAATCAAATGAGCTATGTTTTGGATAAAACAAACCATAATTTGTAGTATCTTTAAGATATCTAAAAATTCTTTTCACTGCTTTAAGATGTGATTCTTTAGGATTAGATTAAAATCTAGCACATAAGCATACACTAAACATAGTATCAGGTCTACTTGCGTTAATGTAAAGAAGTGATCCAATCATACATCGATAAAGCTTTTGATCAACATTCTTACCATTTTCATCTTTGTCAAGTGATGTAGTAGTACTCATTGGTGTTGGTTTGCTTGTTGTATTTTCTATTCCGAAGCGTTTGAGTAAATCTTTTGCATACTTGCTTTGATTGAT
Organism: Asparagus kiusianus; assembly: GCA_022839385.1. Lineage (NCBI taxonomy): Eukaryota > Viridiplantae > Streptophyta > Magnoliopsida > Asparagales > Asparagaceae > Asparagus > Asparagus kiusianus. The sequence continues at coordinate 459,342 of BQKN01063688.1, forward strand.
GAATATTCCTTCTTTCAATTGTTTAATTTGAAGTCCAAGGAAGAAATTCAGTTCACCCATGTGACTCATTTCAAATTCATCCCGCATAGTCTTAGCAAATTCTTGATAAAGATTGTTGTTAGTAGAACCAAAAATAATATCATCTACATATATTTGGATTAATAAAATATATTTATTTATTTTTTTAATCAATAATGTTGAATCAACTTTTCCAATTTCAGAACCTGAAGTTAAAAGAAACTTCTTTAATCTATCATACCAAGCACGAGGTGCTTGTTTAAGACCATATAAAGCTTTCTTAAGTTTAAAAACATGATTTGGAAAACTTTCATGTTCAAAAACTGGAGGTTGTTCTACAAAAACTTCTTCTTTTATAAAACCATTTAGAAAGGCACTTTTAACATCCATTTGAAATAATTTAAAATTCATAAAGCATGCAAATGCAAGTAAAATTCTAATTGATTCTAAACGAGCAACAGGTGTATAAGTTTCATCATAATCAATTCATTCATGTTGATTATAACCTTGAGCAACTAATCTAGCTTTGTTTCTAACAACTTGACCATATTCATTTAATTTGTTTCTAAAAATCCATTTTGTTCCAATAATAGATTTATTTTAAGGTCTTGGTATAAGATCTCAAACACTGTTTCTAGTAAATTGATTTAGTTCATCTTGCATTGTAATTATCCAAAAATCATCAAGTAAGGCTTCTGTTATATTTCTAGGTTCAATAGTTGAAATAAAAGCAGTATGAGCAATCAAATTAAAATGAGATCTAGTAGTTACTTTATCAGAAATATTTCTAATAACTAAATCATGTGGATGATTTTTAACTTCTACAAAATCTTTAGGTAAATCATTTTATAAATTATCATCTTTTGTAATATCTAACATTATCATGAATAGTATCAATTATATCATCATCATTATTTAAAATAATATGTGGTTTAGAAAAAAATTCATCAAATGAAACATGTAAATATTCTTCAATAACTAGTGTTCTTTTGTTATATATTCTATATGCTTTACTATGATTAGAATATCCAACAAAAATTCATTCATCAGATTTAGAATCAAATTTATCTAAGTTATCATTTGTGTTTAAAATAAAACATTTACAACCAAAAACTTTAAAGTAAGATACTTTAGGAATTTTGTTATAAAATAATTCATAAGAGGTTTTCTTTAAAATAGGTCTTAATAAAACTTTGTTTAATACATAACAAGCTGTTGATACAGCTTCTACGCAAAAATATTTTGGTAAATTACTATCACACAACATGGTTCTAGCACATTCTTGTAAAGTTCTATTTTTCTTTTCTACAACTCCATTTTGTGGAGCAGCACGAGGAAAAGAAAAAGTATGTGATATACCATGTTTATCACAAAAAATTGTAAATAATTCATTTTCAAATTCACCTCCATGATCACTACGTATAGAGATAATAGAAGTAGATTTTTGATTTTGAATTCTTTTGCAAAATATAGAATACTCATTAAAAGCATCATTTTTATGTTTAAGAAAAATTACCCATGTAAATCAAGAATAATCATTAACAAGAACAAATACATATCTACTTCTATTTAAAGATGCTACTCTAGAAGGACTGAAAAGATCTATGTGAATTAATTCTAATGGTCTACTTGTAGATATTATATTTTTAGATTTGAAAGAAGATTTGTGCATTTTTCCTTGTTGACATGCATCACAAAAATTGTTTTTAAAAGACATCTTAGGTAAACCATTTACTGAATCATTTTTAGAAATCTTAGAAATGTGTTTAAAGTTAACATGTCCAAAACGTTTATGCCATAAAATAGAATCATTAGATGATGCAATAAGATAATGTTCATTTGATATATTTTTCATAGATAAAACATATATGTTATTCTTTCTATGACCTTTAAAAATAATAGTAATTAAATCAATATCATAAATTAAGCAAGATTTTTTTTCAAAAACAATTTCAAAACCTTTATCACAAAGTTGACTAATACTAAGTAAATTATGTTTAAGACCATCAACTAATAGAACATTATCAATAATAGGTTTGTTTGGATTACCGACAGATCCAATACCGATGACTTTTCCTTTGTTGTTATCTCCAAAAGTAACGGTACCACCATCCTTGTTTTGAAAAGATGACAACAATTGTATATTTTCAGTCATATGTTTTGAGCAACCACTATCCAAAATCCATCTATCTTTCTTGGGTACCTGAAATAATGAACATTTATAGTTTTGGTACCCATACTATGTTGGGTCCTTTAAATTAGCCTTTAGGAAACCAAACCCATGAAGAGTTTGATTTGCCTAAATAGTTAGTTGATAAACAAATAGTTTTAATAAAATCAGAAATATAAAAATTCTTATGTAAAGAAGTTAATCCTTTTGGAACCCAAATAGAAAAGAATTTTGATTTTTTTTTACACAAATTTTCATTTCTATATTCATACAAATCACAAGAAGGTTTTACAAAAATTGTTTTCTTTGATTTATTTTTATTAATTTGAAAACGTAATCCTTTTGTCTTTTGTGATTCTTTTTGAAAAGAAAGTATATTATTAAGATTTTCTTTACCTTTATTGAATTTGCTTACATTCAAACATATATCCTCATATTTTGATTTAAAAGAAGAAATATCTTTATCTAAAGTATAAATATGAATTTTTAAATCATTACATTCTGATTTTAAATAAATATTCTTATTAGATAAACATTCATTTTCTTTAAGCAAAGAATAATTTTCTTCTTTCAATTCAATTACTTGAGAATTAGAAATAGTAGATGAATTTAAATCAGAAATTTCTTCAAGTAATCTTTTATTTTCACCTTTAAGAAAATTATGTGAAGTCTTTAATCTCACAAAAGTTTCATATAATTCATTGAAAGCATCTAAAAGTTCTTCATTGTCACTTACTTCATCTTGTGCCATAAAACACATGTGAGCACTTTCCTTTTCTTTAATTTCTTCATCTGAAGATGACTAATCACTATCATCCCAAGTGACTGCCATTGTTTTCCTTTTCTTGTTATTTTGAATGTTGTTGAAGTTGTTGAAATAACTTGATTTTTGCTTATTCTTCAACATTGGACAATCTTTCTTCATATGACCTGATTTATTACACTTAAAACAAAGAGGGTTATTTGAAATTGAACTCTTAGATTTAAAATTACCTTGTTTTATAAATTTCTGAAATTTTCATGCAAACATGCCCATTTCTTCATCATCATCATCTGAATCTTCTTTATCGGAAACAGTATTGAATGCAAGTACTTTCTTGTTCTTTGTTTCTTCATCATTCTTTCTATCTTCAATTTGAACTTCATATGCCATAAGATTTCCGATAAGATTTTTAACCATAAGAGTTGACAAATCATTGGCTTCTTCGATTGCGGTAACTTTCTTTTCCCATTGTGGAGTAAGTGATCGAAGTATTTTTCTTATCATCTCCACTTGTGTATATGTTTTACCAAGACCAATGAGAGAATTTGTAATGTTGGTGAATCTTGTGAACATTTCTCCAATAGTCTCGTTTTCCTTCATCTTGAACAATTCAAATTTGTGCACAAGAACAGAAATATTAGATTCTTTAACTTTATTTGTGCCTTCATGAGTTACCTCAAGTGTATGCCAAATATCATATGCAGATGTGGCCGTTGACACCCTATTGAACTCATTCTCGTCAAGCGCACAAAATAATGTATTCATTGCTTTTGAATCCAAATTTGTATTATTTCTTTGTGAATAAGTCCATTCTGAAAATGGAGTTGTTGGCTTCTCATATTTCGTTTCTACAACGTTCCAAAGTTCGTAGCCAGTTGATTGAAGGTAAATATTCATTCGGCACTTCCAATAGTTGTAGTTCAAACCATCGAACATTGGTGGACGATTTGTAGAATGACCTTCTTTAAATTGTGATGTATTTGTCGATGCCATCTTTCACCTTGCTCTGATACCAAATGTAGGATCAGAAATAGATACACTAAAATACTAGAGGGGGGTGAATAGTATTCTTTTAGAATTTATACAAAGTAGATTATAAATTGTAAAAAAATGACAATCTTAAAAATTTACAAACACAAACACAAAGATTTATACTGGTTCCACCAATCCGGTGTACATCCAGTCCCCAAGAAAATCCCGCTTGAGTGTTTCCACTATGATTTTGAATAAACTTACAAAATCAAAAGCAAACCTGACCAATTTGTAAGTTCCTGCAAATTGCAACACCAATTGAGAAACACATTACCAATTTGCACATCAATCTCTAAACCAAGAGATTAACAACTCTCACAACTCGAGAGAACTTTTAAAGCAACAATTTCAATTTCTATAAGCCTTGATTTGTAGTGTAGTGTAGTAGTGACTTAGGAATGATTCTAACTTCTGTAAATTGCCTAAACAATAAGTATTTGAATGATGTTCAAAGGCAATTTCAGAAACTTTTCTTTTTCTCAAAATCTGAATATTTTTTACTTGAAAAATGCACAAAGATCAAAGCTTATGGGTATGTAAGTCTCTGCATTTTTTCTGAACAAATAACCTATTTATAGCCCTTGAAAAGATAATTTTTTGAACTTTAAAAAAGTTTAAAAACGACTATAAACAGTCATAAACTCAAACTTTAAATTCTGGAATAACTGTATCTGTAGTCGACTACAAGACAGAATAGTTGACTACACTAAGTTTAAAAAGACTCTGTGTAGTCAGAAAATTTCTTAGTAGTCGACTATAAAGTTCATTAGTCGACTATACTGTAATTAGACAGAAACTTAAAAAATGAATTTTGCCTTCAGTAGTCGACTATAATGTCAATTAGTCGGCTATACTGTAAAATAACAGAAACTTATGTTTCTGTCATAAATTTGAGTAGTCAACTATTATCCAAATTAGTCGACTATACTGTAAATTGACAGAAAACTATATTTAAGTCATATACATGAGTTGTCGACTACTATTCTAATTAGTCGACTACTAAGAGTAAAAAATATGAACTAAATGTTTTTATACTCAAGTATTAACTATAACTCTAATGGTTAACATAGGAGATTTCTATAGTTAACCAACACACTAAGCATGTGTTAGTGTGTTCTAATATTTATGTGTGTGTGTGAGTGATCAAGGCTTGTACAATTATTCTAAGTAAAGAAAATGTAAAATACATTATCTCATATGTTCTTCATCTTCTTCACTTCATAATGCCTTGAAATCAATTTGCACTTGTTCATTTTTTGATATTGAAATCTGCATATAAAAGTTAGTGTATTTGTATAACACACATTATATAAATTGTTATCATCAAAATACTATTATGGAGATATGATATTCAACACTGTTCTTATTGGTTTGTTTTAATTTTTGAATTTCATCAGGTGCATAGTTCAGGTTTTAGTCATTGACCATACAAGTACTGCATCATTTGTCATGTTTGACCGTGAAGCTAAATAAATTATTCACAAAACTGCGACCAAATTAAGGGAATGACGAACAAAAGTAAATACTATGATTTTTATTATAAATTGTAAGTTTCGATCAAATAACTATACTTTGGGTTTTTAGATTATTCACAAGAAGGTGATGATGATTCATTTCCTCAAGAGTTAGATCTCTTGGTGAAAAAGAAGCTTCTATTCAAGATTCAAGTTTCGGAATCCATCCTCAGTCAAAATTGACCTATATTTTGTGTTTGAAAATGACTGATGATGAAAGTTTGATAGCAGCTTTCATAGACAACTCAAATTTGAATCAGGTATATATTACAAATTCTTCCTTTTATGGGCGAATATTTTTTAATTTTCTACATCAATCTGTATACATAAATCATATTGAGTAGCATAAGTAATCTCTTTTATTTCTCAATCACTAGGAGTCAACAAGTCAAGAATATTTCAACCATGAAGCTGAATCTTCTAGAAAGAAAGAGGGTTTTAATACTATAAGTCAATACCTTCAAAAATACCTTAACTTTACTATTTCCAGAAACAATGGGAGATGACATGATCAATAGAAACTCTCAGCAAACCTAACATTTTAACAAATTTATTCATAAAGCAACTTGACATATATAATTTGATATATATATGCAATATTTTTTGCAACACTTATATTCCAATACTATTTTTTTGCGGTGGAGTTAAAAAGACTTGCATAAAGATTGAATCATGGGTCACTAAAATAATCTTCCTCTCTTATCTTCTCATGAATCCTGCCCTAAATAAAACCAGCTCTACAAAAAAGAATAAAAAATATACAACCTGATGTTTAAAGAAAAGAAAAAAATAGAATATACATGAAGAAGACAAACATCATATTCAATTACCCATTATCGTCACTGCAACTCAAAAGATGTTCTGTTCTCTTCTATTTTAAAATAGATTTCAGATTGATTGCTATTGTGCTTTATTATTGATTTCTTGATTCTTCATAATCAATCACTATTAATATATTTCTTTGTGCTTTACTATTAAAATTTTAATTCTTCATATTAATAGTGCAAGAATCTTTTCCCGGAACCTTACTAACAGCGTAATTGTTATGTTATATTAAACTATAGGACACCCTTTCGATCACTTGCGACAATGAAGTTGAAATTTGTTCCTCAGATAATGTAACTCACTGCAAGAGGAATTTGTTGGAGTCTGATATCGAGCACTCATTTCTCCACAAATGTCAAGCAACAAAAAGTAGAAACAAATCAAAATTGAAAATGAGAATTATAATATTTTGGATAGAGAGTTGAAGCTGCTTTTTAGAAAAATCTCTATGTGATATATGATGTTTGAAACTTATATTTAGTATTTTGATCTAAAACTCTATTTAGTAAACTTTTGTATGAACTATATTCTTTTGGTGGTTTTTGGTCTAAAAGCCTATTTAGTAAACTTTTGTATGTAGTATATTTCTTTTGGCGGTTTTGCATTGATAAACCCAACTACTTGATATGATTATGATAAATATTTTGTTTATCAATAGGTAGATAGTTATGATTTTCTTTTATGGATGTGTGTTCTTGATAGATACTTGTATTTCAATATGCTTGATATATTTTGGGTGGAACAAAATTTGATGTTGCGTACTAATTATTTGGTATAGCAAAATATAGTAAAATGTTATAATATTAACCATGTAGATCAGAGACATTACCTATTTTGTTATGATAACAGGGGATTCAAAAATTGATTCTACTTTACAATTTAATAATAGTAAATTAAGCATACATGTAGCTTAGGTTATATCATTTTTGACCAATTCCATGTTATTATTGTTTTAATTTGCATTCCTTCGCTACATCAATTTTTATATATTAAACAAATTCATGCATTGCACGGGCCTAAAACTAGTTAATAATATAAAATTATCATTGCAATGTGCATGTAAAACCTGCATGTAAACAAGAAAATGGATATACGTGCAAAGCATGTGCACCATACTAATTAAATCAAATATAATCAAGTACACAGATGAATAATTGATGAACTATTTTGGTTCTTTTCCACCCAAGCAACTGGCAAAAATAATTTGAGTGATTTGGGCAACTTCTTAAAATATATACATCATTTGAAGGAATTTTTTTTCATTCAAAGAGGGAATTTCACTGTGATCCTTTGAACCATGAATATCAAAACCTCCCAGCATAGCTAAGGGGCTGTTTGGTTCATTTCCATAAAATTATGGAAATGAATTTCCTGACAAGAAACCAAATTTAAAATTTTTTAGGATATCTAAGGAATCTAAAACTTGTGTTTGATATGGAATGATAAAGTAAAGAATAGGAAATCATCTCCAAAACTTAAGTTTGTTTCATTTCCAAATAATAAGAAGAGTTGCGAGAAGAAATGATGAGTTGTCAGCAGGTTGTCAGCTTTCTAGTTCATTTCCTAACCAAAAGATAGGAAATGAGCTGTCTAAAAAAAGTCACTGGTTAGAGGCTTTTTAAGAAACATTTTTTTTGAAAAAAAAATTAAAACAAACCCAACTTTTAGAATCCTAAACTATTAAAAAACCTACTTTTTATTCCAAATCCTAAAATACACATTGTTTTCAATAATTTAGGGTGAACCAAAAACGTGGACTTTCGAAATATATACCTTCGGGGAACAAGAACCGCTGAACCGGGAACCTATAGCCCAAAAAAGAGTTTAAAATGTAAGAGACGCCAAACTTCTGACACGATTCCTACAAATTTAAATAATATGGTGGGCTTATATGCAAAACGATCTTCATTGCTGATGATAAAGAGACCCTAGACGACCTCTAGCACACACTTCATCGTCTCTAATGGCTCTCATCAGAATCCCATCCTCTCTCGCTACATTATCTTCTCACTTTCACTACCCCCATCATCGCCTCTTTCTCTCTCATCGATCCTCTTTGCGTTCTTCCCCCGCTGTCAGCCCTCGCCAATTGCTTTCGATAGTCGCCAGCGGTTCCCAATCTGGTAATTTCCCGAGTTTTCGTTTTCCTCTGAAACCCTAATCGAATCTTCAGCGTCTTTACTAAAAATTCTTATTTATTTTTGGGATTTTTTAGGTATTGAAGCAAGCTCGAAGGTCATGCTCAAAGACATGGATTTCCCTGAGCTCGAAGTAAGTACCTTTTGTTATAATTATCGTGATAAAGATGCTGTTTTGCAATTGGAAATCATCCCCTGTAATGGTTTATATATTTCCTAGTAACTTACATATAGAAAGAAAATGGAAACTTTTGCTTTTTGAGGTCAGCTTCGTGTAGTATTACTACTAAATTCGTTACATTGTCTTCTTTTATGGAATTTGACAACTTATAAATGAGCACTTTTTTAAGCGATGCGCCTTAGCGCCTAAGGGGCTAAATTGAGGCGATACTGTACCTTAGCACCTTGCATATCGCCAGGCGAGGAAACGTTACTAAGGTGAGGGCCTTTTGGCGCCTCAGGCACTTGCCTATGGCATGTGCGCAGGGTCGAGGAGTTTTGGGAGCTAATATATGATGTGGGTTTGGTGATGTAAATATTTTGTGTTAAGTAGATGATAACCAATGATATAAGTGTAGATTTGGAGTATAAATCATGGAGTTAGCCAAGGCCCAAGGATCACACGTTCTCTTGTGAAGAGGATTTCTGACCAGCAGTGACATGTCTTAGTTGTTTAATTGATTGACTTTTGTCTTGGTTTTGAGTCATGGGCATTAATAATATTATTGCTCATCCTTGACTTCGCCTTTCACCATGACTCCTCGAGATCTACTTCTAACTCCTTCCACAATTTCCTAGTACAAACACATGACTATCAACCTTATGAACGCAATGCATAAACTTTCGTCTATATAATAAGTAAGTGCACGCATTTGTGTGTTCTCAATTATCTTGAGTACATCCTAAAAATCAAGTAACCTCAAAACGTTAACGGAAAGCCTAACAGTTATATATATTCCTAGAATCAAAAGAGGAATAGTATTGGAAACACCTTACTTTTCTTCTTTTCCTCCTATCTTTTCTTTCCTCTTTTGTTTTGTCTTCTTCCTCTTTATTTTTTTTCTTCGTCTTCTTTCTCTTCTCATATTGCTAGTTCAGGAACATGGAAAAATAAGGGTGAGGATGAGGGATGGAAAGCGATAAATACTCCTCTTCCCCTAATCCTTGGACTTATGTCATGTTCATATCTTCTGTTCTCATGATGCCACCACCTCTGCCTCCTCGTCACGGGATAAGGGTCTCTCCTTTCTCCATATAATGCCACTTCCATATATTATTGTCCATAACGTTTGCATAAACTCCCTTCTAATTCTCACATTACCACATCTTTCATGTTCTATTCCAGCGTCACATCAAATTTTCTTTACTACAACAAGAACACAACAACAACAAAGTTTTTATCTCAAATGGAATTACCACGAATATAAAAAAATTCCAATTAATAATAGATATGTTATTACTTATTACGAAGAATATAAAAATTTGGGTATTATAATTAAATTTAGCACGCGATGTTTGACAATTGACAAGGTTGCGACCTTTGGAATTGAGGGTTTTACACTATTGGGAAAGTGCACCTCCTTTTTGGAATTTTTATGTACTAAAATTGCTGTTGTTTATCAATACACTACATTTCAAAGCAGGATTGAGTACCTCAGTTCTGAAGACTGATATATCTATCTAGTAACTTAAATATAAAAGTAAAAAAGCAGCTTTTCAGGTGAAGTTCTTCTTTCTGGTTAATTGTTAAGCTCTTCAAATTGTAAATCGACGCTGCAAGATCATAGTTAGTTGTTGGTAAGTATTTGGCTGTTTGTAATGGTAGGATTGACTATGAGAGCTTGCATAATTCCTGTGAAGAAACCATAAATATTTCTTCTGCATTGAATGAAAAGAAGTTCCTGCCCATTTTTTATCGCTCGTAGTAGAACTTTTTAAACACAAACAATTTTTATACGCGCGCCACTGTTTTAAATATCGGCCGATAATCGATATTATCGGCCGAGTTATCGGATTTAGGAGCTCTCCGCTAGGATAAATTGGATTTTTAATCGGTTATCGTTTTTCTAGGTTTATCGGCGATTTATCGGCGTTATCGGCACTTATTAGCCGATAAGTAAGACTTTTTTATCGGGATTATCGGGATTATCGACCCATTTTGACTAACATTATATTTTTTCAAGGCTATGATGCAAGTTTCGCTTTCTACAATTGGTTAATGATTCTAAACATGATGATTTATATTTTGGTATGTTTATATTTCATTAAGCATGATTAGATTATATTTTTTAATTGTTATATTATATATACATATCATCCAGTATATCACTCCGATAAATACTACTTATCCCCGATATATTCCCGATTTTCGCTATCCGATAAGGATTTTGGCCGTCCGATAAATCCCCGATAACCGATATTTAAAACCTTGACGCGCGCACAAAAATAGAGGACACACAAAGAAATGAAAATAGAGAGCTCTTATGGTAATCGATAAAGTACTTATCAAGTAAAGTAACAAATGGGGCGATTTGGCATCTGCGCCCATTATCTGGTTGAAACATTGGTAGTAAAGTTAATGTAGTTGTCCATGAGTTAGACAAAAAAGAAAAAGAAAACATTTGAGCTTCTTGTGAAACAATGAATAAAATACTTGTTATTCATATGCCCACTTTTCTAGGTTTTGTTGCTCCTTTTTCCCCCTTCTTGAGCTTACTCTGTCTCTTTGAGCGAATGCCATATGTCCAAAAAAAGCTGAGATGTTTTTGAGGAAGTGGTAGCCATTTTCTGCTAAAAGAAAACGTAATGTACTACTAAGACAGCTATTCTCTAATCTAATCTACCATCATCAAAGAAAGAAGTTCAGCTTTGTGGGAAGATGGGTTTCCTAACTCACTAACTTCTAGGAATCAGTCTTCTCAATGTTCGTTACTTTGATGCTAATATTTTCTATATTATTAATTTTTATATCACACTACCACACATTCTCGAACAAAAGCCATATGTGATTTTGTAACTATCAGTGTTAAAAATAAAGATAATGCATAATGTAACGCTCTAACTCTTGTTAAGGATTAAAGCAAAAAATGCAACTCATAATGTAGTTTATTTTGTTTATTAATTATTTACATATTTTATAAATACAAACTATTCATAATGACTTTAATAATTAGAATCATAAAAAATTTCAAACATAACATCACAATAGGGAACAAAGTATTTTCTTACTGTTTAATTTTTAAAAAAATATATAAAAGATGTTCATAATAATTTTAAGGATTAGGAATAAAATGAAATATCATAATACGAAAAAATTATAACTAAAATTCTTTAATTCAATACAAGCTACATAGATTTGTTAGGAAATATCACAACTGAATACTCAAATATGTAATCATAAATTTTTAGCTCATTCTTAATTACATTCGTTTTAATTTCACAATCAAATAATAATGTTACTAAAACAAGAGATGAAGACTTAATAAACAATTTAAAAGTAATAGTTAACTCCTTCAAATTCTAAGAAAGTATGTGCTCTCATGTCTCTGGAACTTATATTAACTCCTTCAAGTTTTAAGAAAATATGTGCTCTCAAGTCGCTAGAACTTATTTTGAAATAATGTAAGTTATATTGAAGTAACTCATGTTATATTAAAATAACGCAAGTTATATTGAAATAACGCATATTATATTGTAATGATGTTAGTTATGATGTCATAGAGTTATTTCATAAGGTTATGTAACATTTAAAGCCTGTTAGGTTACATAACACAACATAACGAGTTATGTAACGGGCTCTTTTAAACAATGGTAAATATTAATTATTTTGAATAGACACTTGCAACTTCTCACTTTTGACTCATTAGTGAGGTCCATTTGGGATGTTTTATTTGAGGAACATTTCTGATACTATCAACTGTTTATAAAGCTTTCTGTTACATGGTATGTGAGTAATTACTAATTTTCCAAGAAAAAGCTATTAAAGAAAAAGTATTTAAGAGAAAGTGTAAAATTGTATGTTTGATATTCTTTTTTCCATTCTTTAGTTAAACACTTCATTTGATATTTCTAGTTGAATTTTAGTGTGTGATTGGTGGAAGTTTTTCTGAAGATATATCACCAAATTTGAAATCAGTGTTAGTATTCTGGTGAAAGAAGGGAAGAAGCATTTGTTCCTACATAGTATTGATATAGCTTAACTTCTAATCATTAAGAGTCCAAGTGTCAGATGCAATGTTTCCCTTAGGGGATTAAGAGTGAAGCATACCTTTATATAAACTTGTTCTGAACTTCTCTTGTTCTTAATATATAGTTACTGATAAATTGTGATTTTTGACAGAAATGGGTTCAGTCGCACGGCTTTAGGCCAGGACAGGCAATGATGCTGTGGAAGTGCCTTTATGGAAACAATGTCTGGGCACATTCTCATGATGAATTGGAAGGTCTTTTGCTTGTTTGTTTTTACTTTCAAACGGCCTGATGAATTCATACTCTTTTGAGCACTTTTTATGGATCATGGATGTAACATATGATGACTTTGTTCACATTTCTCTTGAGTGTATAAGCTCATCCTTTTTTGCTTTATGGGGAATTTGGACCATCCTAACTTTCCTGGAGGGCTCACTTTAAGATATTATAACACGGGTTTACTTTCTACTTTTGCTAAAGTAAATTGTAAATTATGTTGGCATTTTAATTTTGTGAACCACGTATATTAAAGAATTAGACATATCTAGTTTACTTTAGCTACACTATGAAGTTAGGAACCACACTGAAGTTAATGCTATCAAATTAAGTTGATACATGTCCTAAGGTTATTGTTTGTAGAACTAGTACTGGAAAGTTAAAATAAAGAAGTGCTTCTCTAAAATTATGTGATTGTAGAATATCTATAAAATTGAAGGGAAAAGTTGTAAAATGGGTTGCGACTAGCCATTTGTTAATGTTCAACAATTAGAAAACATTTCTAGAAAATAAGTGTAAATGAGAATGTTGAGAATGACACGATAAGATGGGAGTAAGAAACATGTGAAGTCAAGGGTGGGGTCAGTTAACAATCAAGCAAGGTAAAATAAATTGAGATGGTTTAAACATTTACTATGGAGAGAAATACGTGTGTCAATTTGAAGCATCGGTAGGACCATAGTGGAATGATCATAGCTGAAGGAACAACAGGCTTATACATAGACATAAGTGGACATGGACTGCAGTAGTTAAAAAGGACGACTTTTTATCTCAAGTGAGGATAACCCTGAACAAGCTGAATATAAAAACGGAGTTTCATGGAGACGAACACAAAAAGTTTTAGGATAAGGCATTGCTATCATTCTAGTAGAGTACTTTTCCTATTAGTTGTTGGATAGTCATGCCCTTGTTAGGTGCAGTTTTTAATGCAATTTTGTATAAAGAAATGCTACAAATCTTGTACCGTACTGCTCTACTTAATTTCTAATTATAATTCCTGGCATACCAATAAGAAAAAACTGAAATTTTTTTAGAAGAGTTGCGAATGTTTCAAACCACTATTCTTCAATAATGTCATTGGTATTCTTGATCTGAAATTAAAAATATCCTTTGTGTTTGTCAAGCAGTCACATTAAACACGTGGTGGCCGTTGAATGAACATATATATAGTAAAAGAAGAGTCGAAGAAGGCATGGTTGTTCATTAGTCAGTTTCTCTCCTTGACTGAAGTTGGACAGTATATTCCTTATCATACACTACATTAGAGGCATTCTGTGTGCTGGGCCTTAGGCAATTGGCTATGAACTAGAAACTAGTGGTTAACTCCTCAATTGAATTTATCTGTTTCTGTCAATAATTTTGCTTTTCTTTGTACCCATTCTCTTTCCATCTTATTTACACTGTTTCTTCATGCCTTTTTCACCTTTTAGAAAACTCTTTTCCTTTTGCTATCTTTTAACTTTTTCCTTTTGAAGGGCTTTACTCTCTATGTACTTTGAATCTATTAATTATTTATTGTCAATAGATGCTGACAACCATAAGCATAATACCTTGCTCCTTTTCTCTTAGCAAAACCTTTTGATGATTATAAACATGATGTTTCTTTAGTAATGCTATCTCATCCTTTTATAGGTTTAAATAAAGATTTCAAAAAAATGTTAAGTGAAAATGCTTCTTTCAAGGCATTGTCAGTGAAAGATATTTTCACAGCATCTGATGGAACTCGAAAGGTAGATTGTTCTGTTCTGGCTATTTATTTCTGGAGCTTCACTAAATGCTTTGTCTTTATAATATATTTAGCTATGGACATATAGATGTAGGATACCTTTGTGAGGTGATATTCTTAGAATGTTTTCATTAATTCTAAAATTCACAGGAGGTTGCAGATTTTGTTCAATTTGGATGATGGCATGGTGATAGAGACAGTTGTGATTCCTTGTAGTACAGGAAGAACGACTGTGTGTGTTTCAAGTCAAGTGGGTTGTGCAATGAATTGTCAGTTCTGTTACACGGGCAGGCAAGGCTATTATAATCGTGACTTACCTGCTTTTTTTAAATTATTTTTGGCACTCTGCTGCTGAGTCCTAATTAACAAATTTTTTTTTGAATTTTTTAAGGATGGGATTGAGGAAGCATTTAAGAACATCTGAGATTGTTGAACAGGCTGTATTTGCTCGGCGTTTGTTCTCTAGCGAATTTGGGTCTATTACAAATGTTGTATTTATGGTGAGCGTTCTGGACCCTTTTGCAACATATATAAATTGTTTGCTCTATACATTTATTCATCACTCAATAAGTTAGCTAAGGTTTCCCATTTGCCATCGGCTATACTTGGATGCATCTTCAAGAGTCATAAGTGAATTGCTTTAATGTTCTTTGCTCGATTCCTTCTTTACCATAATTGTAAGGACATGTCACACGTAAGTTTCACAAATTGAACCTTTATGAAACATTCAATCACATAGTGAGTTTTCCTCGTATTACTTTGTTTTCTGACACAGAATTTGAAACTGGGTTTGATTTTGCTATGTATAAGGGTAATCCGTAGGTTAGTTTCTTATAAATAGCCATTAAATTTCTATTTCATTACGGAGTGAAGAGAGGTTGAGGGGGTTTGTCTTTCTTATTCTTGCGTGTGAAATATGCTCCTAGGTATATGCTCTCAGGTATTACAAGCGAAGCTTCTATGGTGGCTTGTGCAGTGACATCCGTAGTATGAGATATTTTTGTTTAACCGCTATTATGAGTTTGTAGTAATCGTACATTGGAATTGAATTGAGGGTGTCAGTGTTATGCTTGTATTCAGGTTATCTTAGTTGGACTTGATTGGAAAGAAACAACTTCAATTAGAGTTGAATCCCATTTGAAAGAGTGTTAGGATTTGTTAACCCAAGTCAAATAAGTAATCCTACATGAATTCAAGATAGGGGAAATACCATTTAAATACCCCTTGAGAGATTCGTTGTAAATTAATTCGGAGAAGAGCCAAAAGAGTTGCATATTGTAAGAGTTGTAGAGAAAAACAAAAGAGA
Organism: Asparagus kiusianus; assembly: GCA_022839385.1. Lineage (NCBI taxonomy): Eukaryota > Viridiplantae > Streptophyta > Magnoliopsida > Asparagales > Asparagaceae > Asparagus > Asparagus kiusianus. Next base: position 475,298 of record BQKN01063688.1, read on the forward strand.
AAAAAAATCTAGGGTTATGAGGACCTTTAGGTGAGATCGAGAGAGGTTTTCTTGCGGGTTCCTTGAAGAACGCAGGAAGATTAAATCTTTGTAATCTCTGGGAATAAAGAAGATTTGAATCTCCCTAGGGACGTATGCTTGTAGAACCACATGAAGCTTGTGTTTCTAGCATCAAGTTACTTTTCTGCATGGTTTAGTTTTCTATTGCTTGGATATTTCTTTTCTCGGTGTTTCTCTATTGCCGAGGTGAGCAATTGCCCTAGTTAGATGGAAAAAATCTACTTAAGAGACCCATGATAGCCTCCATGCCAATGGCTGATTCTCAACAATTGGTATAAGAGCTAATTGTTGGCCAACGATTGGTATTAGAGCTAATTGTGTCTGCAGAGGGGTGGAGTTAGACTAGAGGTGGTATAATGGCTTGTTGTCGTTACCGATCGTAAATTGATGGATTAAACATGGATATGCTTCATATTTATTTGATTATTATTATTTTTGAATGTATGCTATAGCCAAGGCGTGAACAATTAACTTTTAACATCCCACTTACACCCATTTATTTTGTTTATTATCATCCTTTTTTCTATTCTCATAGCTTTATAATTAATGAGTAGGTTTTCAGTAGGTTGCTCCTGTTGAAAATAAAATGAAATTAAATCTATTGAGATGGTTTAGTCACGTGCAATGAAGGCAAAAAAATGCATCGGTATATCTTATACCTAATAGAGGAAAGAGGAAGCAATTAAGATAGATATGGTACTGATTATCTTGATGAAGGAGACAATCCTAAATAGAACTAAATAAATAAATCAGATTTATGTAGTTGACCTTACAAATTTATCTACAAATTTGAGATAAAGGCTTTGTTGTTATTATTTCTGCTGCTTTTTTTACAAACCTGCATATGCATTTTCCAGACAATGGACACATCATGAAATGATGCGAGATCATATGGAGTATTACTATGTTATGTCTAATACAAACTTAATACATATATGAGGTAAAGCAAAAGCAAGTGCATAACTACAAAATAATAGTTTCTTATATTTAATCTTCCAACCTTAATTTTAGCTACATTTAGCATTTTGAATCCAGCAATTAATGTTAAAAATATTTCGTAGTCTTGTAGGCATAAAAGTAAAAAGTTTTTGCTATGTGTGAGTCTGCGACAGACCTCAAAAAGATGTTCCCTTGTATAATTTTAGTATTCATATCAGAAAACTTGCCATTTATTAATGTTAGCCTGCAGATGCTCAGCGGTTTATGTTTCATTTCTTCTTGTTGGCAATGTTAACATCATTTCATTATATCATCCTGCAATGGTTGGGAAGAAGGCTATAGCCGCATAAGCTTTGTTAGTGATATATCACGTTATATGCTATAATGTAAGTTCTAGATCTTAAACTTTTCATATTTTTGTTTGCTCATTTTTCTTAATTTGATTTTTCCTGTTTGATATTCTTTTACAGAAAACTCTGTGCATAATGGTCAACCCAGAATTCATTGTTATACTTTTGAACAAGTACGCTTATTGGTTAGATTGAGGACATAATGCACACAATCAAAATTTCATATTTAGAAAAACGCTCCTAAAATCATTATTATAGGGAGTAACAAATAACGAATTGTATAGGTTCAATATTTGTTATAGAGAATATTTGATTATATAATTTCGGCTTTATTATTGAATTGTTTGGAACTTCTAGATTCATTATGTCACTATATTGGAACGTCGAGCTTGTACCTGTCACTTGATTGTATCATCAGTTGGAGCATATTCCTATGGACAATCATGTCATTGTATAAATTGCACTCAGTGCCTTGAAGATACTTTTGAAAAAAAAATGCAGTAGCTCATTCTTTTAACATAGTAGCAGAGTCGGACTCCCTAGTCTTGGAGAACTTCTCTTTGATATTTCATTGCCATCGAGGAGGATTGCCCCATATGTACCACCTCACTCCTCTCTCCTCTGCTGGTTCGATCATCGCTAGGTCCCTTTTCTAGTAGTATCTCCATATCAGGTGCCTCCATCTCAATAACGGAGAAAACGAAACAATTACTCTCCCCGGGACTCCTGTCATCAATTGGTCCTCTCTTTATTGACCCCTTCATCTATGCCGCTTCCACCTTATTGATGAAGAAAAAAGAAGCATCATTATTCCTCACCTTTGTGGGTCATATCATTGGTGATTCTCTTGGATAACAGTCTCCTTCTCTTATATCTCAAGCTCATCGACGGTGAAAAAGAAGCTATTGCTTCTCTCCTATGTGAATCCTATCATCAATGAGTCCTCTCCGGTGGGCTTTCGATCTGTGCCATCTCACGCCATTGATAAAAGAAAAAAATAAATAACTCTGCTTTTCTCTGTGAGTAGGAAAAGGTCTTCTCTTTGATGGCCAACTGATAGGTAAATCTTGAACTTACCTAAACTCTTCCATTTGCCTATTCTGTCGAGCTAGTTAACATGTTTGTAAAAGCTTGGTCTCAACCTCTATTTCTTCATCCTGTCTCTAACTTCACCTTCTAATATGTACGCACTCGTGGTGGAGTCTAAGAAGTAATGAATAATGGATTGTCTGGATGTAAATTTCATTATGTTAGAGATGTTTGACAATGTAACTTATAGCTTGATTGTAGGATTCGATGGCGTAGATTCGTTGTACCACTAAATTAGGAATGCTTCACCGTATAATTTGGGCTTGATTGATTCAAAAAGCTGTGTTATGAATGAACGCCCTGTATAAGTAGGTAATCATATGTACCTTGAAGATTTAAACGAGAAAATGCAATAATTCCTTTCTTTTATAAATGAAGTATTGCATTTTCTTTTATTTTCTTCAAGGTACAGGTGAAGCCATATTTACATAAGAAAAATATGGTATTCATACTAATACGTACCCTCAAATCAATCCTAATCAAACCTAAATTATGGCAAACATTCCAAATGTAGTAGCATTTTGAATTTAGAATTTGTAATCAATTCTATAATCGAGCTCCAATTACATTATCGAACTTTCCTGATGTAGTAGTATAATTAATCTAGACATTTCGTTACTCAATCCTCCTTAATATTAGGGATGAAAACAAATCAAATAATTAACAATCATTTCATTAAAAATTCGTCAAAGTATTCGGTTTTATTCAATTCATAAGTTCATTTAACAATAAACGAATAAATTATAGTATTCAGTTCATAAATGAATATAATTTAGCCGGATGTATATTCAATTTGTTTGATTATTAAATTTTTATTTATGTTTTACGTTCAGTCTTATAAATTTAATGCCTTACAAACTCTACTCGTCCTATATACTTATGCTTGAGATGTATATCATTTCCACATATATCAGGACAGCAACTTGTCAATCATAAATAGACTTTTAATTGTTTAATCCTAATGATTAAGGTCATCGAATTTTATTGGAAGTTAAATTTAACTTTGATCAAGTTATTGATAAGTGTACATAGATGTAGATTGGTATTTGTTTGAATTAAAATAAATTTATAACTTTCATTTAGAATTTTATAAAGGAGTTTTAAATACTAAAATAATTGCATGGAAGGATTTTATGTAGATGCAAAATGTGTAATTTAAAATAAAGGAGTTTTAAATACTAAAATAATTGCACGGAAGGATTTTTGTAGATGAAAAATGTGTAATAGATGCTAAAAGACTTTATGTAATGAATTTGTAGCAGGTCAATCAAATTAGAAGTTACTAACAAAGTCAAATTGTATATCAAATACGCTTATAAAAAATAGTTTTGTTCGTCTATTTTTTATTTTTTATATTTTTTGAATGAATGCTATTAAGAGGATTTGACTTTATTCTTATCTATGATAATTTGCTCAACACGAGTTTCAAGTCAAACTAGCACATTTACTAGCTGAGGTAATCGAATATTCGTAAATACTTAACAAGTAAACAATAGTTAAAATAAATCAAATTTAAACACCAATCAGATATTCGACTAGGATTCAAACTCGACTTCGAATGTGAAAAAACTGGCTGAATTCAAATTTGAATCCTATAGCATTCGATTCGATTCAGCCGTTTTCTTCGAATTCGAATCCATTGGTATCCGATTCGATTCAGTCGTTTTCCACCCCTACTCTTTATACTCTCCCAATTAGAGCATAAAATCTTAGTGAAGTCCAAGTTAAAGAGGGATTGAAGAAACAAAGGAAGAGACAGCCTTTGCAAAGACGAGGTAGATGTTTAGAGATGTAGAGGTTGCCACATAGTATCCATTAATAATGAGACCCAAGAAAGAGGAAATTTTTGCTTCTTTTTCGTCATCAATGTGGTGATGTCAGAGGTGGAGAGGTTGTAAAAGAGTGAACTGTTGTTGGTAGGATCCGCAGATTAGAAGAGAGTTGATCCTTTTTCTTTGTAGATGAGGTGGAGGTCTTAGACATAGAGAAGTCACTAGCTTATTAGAGAAGAAACTTGTTGATGATCAGACCAATAATGGAGAGCTGCTTCTTTTTTTCTTCGATGAGGTGGTGATGCGAAATGAGACAGGGTCTATTAGACTCAACGATCTAAATCAAATAATACACCATTTCACCAAACTTCATGATCATTGGCAGGAAATTAAATTTAAAACAACTAATGTGACTGATGAATTTTAACAAAACTTGCATCGACAATTATGAATAATTCCAATCTCGATCAATTTAATCGCAATATTCATTATCAGGCACAAGTTCCACATTCAATATCAAAGTTTAGCAGTCACATGTTCAGTTACTCTCAAGTCACCAATTTAATCAAACAATGGATATATGATAAGAGTTTAGAGATGACATACTCATGCAATTAATTAGCAAAATGAAATTGATAGAAAAATAAGGGACGAAAGAAAATAAAACATTTGTCGGTCTGAACGAAATCGACGTGAAAGACCTTTGGAGGTGATGCGATGACAACGGTGAACTGAATGACGACGATGAGGCGGAGATCTAACGACGACGAGTGCGACGGTGTTGAACTGATGACGATGCGGCGACGAGACGAGGGCGATGCGATGACCCGTGGGTAGTCGTCGGGTCGATGCAGGCAGCGGGCATCGCGACGAGGCCGGTAGCAAACATCAAGATGAAATAAGCGGCGGCTCGACGAGTGGAGGACAGAGGGAAATCAACGGTTGTTGAGGTGGTTCTGGCGGCTTGTAGAGGCGGGAACGACGACTGCTTGAAGGTAAGGAGAGCAGGGAGGGATCGGCAGCTTGTTGAAGAGAAGGGGTGGGGGAGAGTGGCTTGAGAAGGTATTGGATGCGGTGGCTTGAGGGAAACAAGCTGGAGACGGATTTGTAGGAGGATGGCAGCTGGTGGTGTGGATGCAGGAGGGGGAAAGGCAGGGCGACGGTAACATGGGAGTAGGAGAGAGGCTGACGGCAGGATCGACGGTTGCTAGGAGATGGGGAATGGCTGGGGTTGAGGGCTGATGTGGTGGGGTGCCTGAGAATGGGGAAGCATGGGTTGGTGTTGTCGGTTGTGGGTGGAAGAGGAGAGAGAAGCGGTGAATGAGGTTGTGAGATGAACGGGAGAAGATAGACGTTTGACGGCTGAAAGAAGAGGAATAGGTATTAGCCTAGGGTTTCACATCCAAATTAAGCCAAAACAAATTTTATTTCAAATTTTAATAATTCATTTTTTTTCAATAGTCTCATACAACCTTATTTATAAAAAAAAACTACGTGCACACAACGTGCAATAAAAATAGAAACAAAACAATCCCTCAAATCACTCAACTGCTAAAATTAAACTACAATTCAAAATTTAAATTTTAAAAATTAAAATAAAATAAAGTCAACTAATCAAATATGGAAATTATCATTTATTGTCCTTGTCATTCTCCCCGGGTGGGAGAAAACTCGACTTCGTCAAGTTAGCTGCATAAACTTGTCATCTTTAATATACTCTGCCTGCATCTTAATCCGTCGTTAGTTACTTTTCTGCATCTCAAATCATTAGCTAGATTGTATTGTAAATTCACCATGTAAAATATTATCAAAATTCACTGCTGCATAGCTGAATATATAGAAGTGAGGTAAAGTGAAAGGACTCTCAGTAACAATAAGCTAGAGTCAAGCTTATATCAGTAGACTGTCAATAACATTGTGAACTGCTTAATCAATCAATATTGAGAGTATAATTATAAGTTTATAACCAAATATAAATGTTGTCATTAATTATTTCAAGAGTTGGAAAAGTTCATAAATATCATGTCAAATCTCAAACAGCTATAAAAGAACTGTATTGGATAAGTTTAAACCATCTAAAATATCAGCATTAGCAGTTTTAAATTATGTCCTGACTCCATATCATACATTTCAGTTAACGATGTATTTATTCAAATTAGATCACTGATTCCCCAATATATGATCAATACAAATCAAAACAAAATGATGCAAATCAACTCAAATGACTATGTATGAAATGCAGACTCGAACAATGCGATCAATGGCAGATGTAAACTCAACGAAGTGTCTAAAATGCATGACATCCTCTATCAAATAGAATAATTAGGCGTTCCTTTGTTAATATGAATGACAAATTTCCTATTCTAGCAGCGATAATGAGGGACATGCAAACAAATGCATGAAAGAGGAGTGTTTTTGTGTGCTTAATATGAGAGAGAAAGGAAATGAAAACACTCGTGCTCAAACTTGTGTCCCTAATCACTATATATTCCCGAAATGGATCAGTGTATGTGTGAGTGACTGTCGGGACAATGCATGGGGGTTTGATATCTAATATGGTAGTTATTTCACTATGCTCAGTTTGGGATTCAACTTTCATACAAATTTTTGTTTTATGGACCAAGTTAGGAACGTGTTGGGTGTCATGTTTGTCCGGGAATACTTTGTAGGGAACATCAACAGCGTTTTCAACCACTGGAGTGAGTTCAGGAGTAGTTAGGGTTTCAATATCAGGAACAACTTTTGAGATAACATCAGTGAACTCCGTGGTCAAAGGGGTAGTTTGGGAAATAATCGGAGTGTTATTGCATGAAAATTCAATCAACTCCACATTTGCAGGGGTAGTTTCAGAAGAAATGAAAATGCATGATTTTTCCATTTTACTATCCCGAAATTTCATGCTAGAGTTAGATTCTATCAAATCTACGGTGTGGTTAATGGTTTCCTCAATAATAGATTTTGATTCTGTTATAAGCGGCTTATTAATTTTAACTCTGGACGGGATTGTACAAATGGTAGCGACGTGCCCATATCCTTGTAATTGTAACACTGAATTATTAGACTAAATTTGGAGAAATCTCTCTCTAACTCCTTGCCCTTGGGATCAACTCTAGACTAGGAAGAACTAGGGTTAAATCTATTCGGAGGCTGACTAGAGGTAGTGGCACGGAAAGATTGAGAGGAATAAGTTCGAAAATCCTGACTCCTATGAGATTGGTGGAATTTGGCTTCATCTAAATCTTGAGCTAAGATGTAAGCTCTCTCAAGGGTGTACTCCTCTAGCAAAGAGTTCGGTTTAGAGGTCACTTCTCAATCCGGCTTTAAACTTTAACAAGACTGTGCCTCTTGCTCAATGGTGCTGCATCGAGTAAACAATTCATCAAATTAAGCAACGTATTCTTTTACAGATTTGATTTCCTGAGTAAGACAATGCCACTTGTTGAGCAATCTATGATAGAATGATGGCGGAAGGTATTGTCGACCATGTCTCGTTAAGTTAAAATTGATAATTCACCTTTAATATGCCTTAACATTTCGAGGTTGGACTAATATTGGCAGGCGGGTCCGGTGAGTTTCATTGCGGCAAACTTGACTTTCCGGGACTCCGTTAGGACGCACCAATTGAAGTAGCGATCCATATCCTTCAGCCAGTCCAAGAAAGCTTCTGGGTCGAACTTACCATCAAAGGTTGGCGGATCAGGCACAAGTTGAGGTGAGGGTCGATGAATAATGTGCCCATGACCTTGACCTTATGGAGGCGGAGTTGCAACAAACGCTTTTCCTAGCTTAGCGTGTGTCTCGTTGGTTGCATTTTGGACAGCCTCGCGGGTAGCTCTACACTCCAGGAATACGACATCTAGTTGTCTTCTTAGTTCACCGAATTTCTTAAGGAGTTAAGATTCTATATTGCCTGACATGCTAGGCTCATTAGTTGATTCACTTGACTCTCCTAATCGATAGGATAGACCTGTGTGAGTGGGCATGCACTATCAACTGGATGAGATGAATGGTGTGCACAAACAGCTGAATAAGATGAAATTAATTTTTTTATCACAGATAAAGACTCGATTAAACTAACCTAGAAATAAAATAATATTCCTAACTTAGAACCATGCTCTGATACCAACATGATGTGAAACGGGACAATGGGTCTATCAGACTTGGTGATCTAAATCAAATAATACACCGTTTCACCAAACTTCATGATCATTGGCAGAAAATCAAATTTAAAACAACTAATGTGACTGATGGATTTTAACAAGACTTGCATCGATAATTATGAATAATTCCAATCTCGATCAATTTAATCACAATATTCATTATCAGACACAAGTTCCACAATCAATATCAAAGTTTAGCAGTCACATGTTCAGTTATTCTCAAGTCATTAATTTAATCAAACAGTGAATATATGATAAGAGTTTAGCGATGATATACTCATGCAATTAACTAACAAAATAAAATTGACAGAAAAATAAGGGACGAAAGAAAACGAAATCTTCGTCAGTCTGAACAGACTTGACGTGAAAGACATCTGGAGGTGGTGTGATGACAACGATGAACTGAATGACGACGACGAGGCGGAGATCTAACGACGACGAGTGCGACGGTGTTGTATTGATGACGATGTGACGACGGGACGAGGGTGATGTGATGATCCGCGGGTAGTCGTCGGGTCGATGAAGGCGGTGGGCGACAGGACAAGGCCGGCAGCGGACATCAAGATGAAATAAGTGGCGGCTCGACGAGTGGAGGAGGACGGAGGGAAATCGATGGTTCTTAAAATGGTTCTAGCGGCTTGCAGGGAGGGATCAACAGCTTATGGAAGAGGAGAAGGGGTGGGAGCAGTGGCTTGAGGAAGTACTGGATGCGGTGGCTTGAGGTAAACAATTTAGAGGCGGATTGGTGAGAGGATGGTGGCTGGTGGTGCGGATGAAGGAGGGGGGAAAGGCAAGGTGGCAGGAACAGGGGAGCAGGGAAGAGGCTGACGGCGAGATCAACGGCTGCTAGGAGATGGGGAATGGCTGGGGTTGAGGGCTGATGTGGTGGGGTGCCTGAGAAGTAGGAAGCATGAGTTGGTGTCGTTGGTTGTGGGTGGAAGAGAGAAGCGGTGAATGGAGGCTGTGAGATGAACGGGAGAAGATAGATGTTTGACGGTTAGAAGAAAAGGAACAAGTATTGGCCTAGGGTTTCACACCCGAGGCCTAGGTTTCACACCCAAATCAAGCCAAAAAAATTTTTATTTCAATTTTTAATAATTTATTTTTTTCAATAGTCTCATACAACCTTATTTATAAAGAAAAATTACGTGCACAACGTGCAATAAAAATAGAAACAAAACAACAATCCCTCAAATCACTCAACTACTAAAATTAAACTACAATTCAAATTTTAAAAATTAAAATAAAATAAAGTCAACTAATAAAATATGAAAATTGTCATTTTTTGTCCTCATAAGGTGGAGTTTGGTGAGGAGGCTGAGATCTTAGTAACAAAGCCGCCTAGGAAGAAAGCATGGAGATGATACCGGCCGTGAAAATTCTGCATTGATGACTCTCTAAGCTATAGGAAGAATAGGGGTTTTTGGTACCTAGCTTTTAAACCTTGTTGGAAATGGACTATTGAATTTTTTTTTTGTTTATGACTTCAAAGCCTATATGAAACCCTATATATACAAGGGCATGATTAGTCATATCAATACTATTTAATTAAGCCTCAATTATATGGTCTATTGTTCCTAATAAAGTAATAAAATGAATCTAGACCCTCTAACCAACTGTACAACCAAGGCTCAATTACATAGCGATATAAGCCTAATATAATGGTACAATGAATAACATTCCATTATTTCTTTACCCATATTCATTTTGTAAATCTGCCCCATATCATTGGGTTCTTAGATATTTGCTCCTCTATTTTACTATTTAGAGGTGGGATCCATTTGATATATTAGATATTTTTTTTTGTTTTGAATTGTATAATGCATGGTTCTTACCTAGTCTACTATTTGGGATGCAATAAAATATCATGCTCAAAGTTGTTTGATATGTCATTAACTGGGATACCTGGGTGCGGGTTTTCGGGTGCCATACCCATACCAAACCCGTATCGGGTATGGGTAAGCGCCCGATATGAGTGGGACACGTGTCAATCATGATTTGTGGAAGATTTTCATGAAGCCGGTTCTTTTTCCTATTGGATTAAAAAAAATTTTATCAACAAGAAATTAGCAAATATATAAACTACTTATCTCCCACTAGCTTTATAAACTTTCTATCTCCTTTAGTTTCAAAGTTCAAACTGTATTAATCTATTAGAAATTGCAACAAACTAAAAAAATTAAAACTAGTTAAACAATAAGAAACTAAAAAAATGAGTTAAAATTAAATAAATGTTGTAAAAAAATCAAGAACAAACTCTTAAATATCCTATCCTTTGGTTAAACAGAGATTGGAATTAAGTTACTTTGAGTTAAAGAGTGGCAGAAATTCTAAAATGGATGAACTACACACAATGATGCTTAAAGAAGATCAAGAGCAATACACTAATCGGACAAAAGCTAACCTTATCATATTATCAAACAGTGGACATGGCAATCATCACCATAGTTATACTTTAGAGGAATAACTAAATCAGCACACTACAAAGGCAATTAAAGAAGTACTACGTTGTGACTCTGTGTGAGAGAATGAGAGATAGAGGAAACACACCTTCAGGAGGGAGGGAGGGAGAACCAAAGCTGATCTATCACGTTCCAAGCTTGCTAGCCCGTAGTGCTATGTGAGCAATGTAAGCCCTACACCATAGCTTTATCGGAGAAAATATCCATAATCATATCCGTTAGAATATGGGTATGGTTCCTCAAATCTACAAATGATAGGATATGGTTAGAATGGTTTTGTAGTGAAGTACTTAGATCTGTATCTGGAATATCCGAATACATATTGGTCATAATGTTGTAATAGTTTTAATCCTTAGATTAATGGATTTGAGGTTAATTTTGATGAACCGGATGTCTAATCTTAGCTTTTCAGATATAACACACATATTAATGAACTCTTTTATGTCACATGAATTATACTTTTTTCAATATTATCTATTTTTCTCATATCAGTTTTGTCTCCACATGCTTATCCGCTTATATATCCGTATGTATACCTGCATTTGTATCCAATTTTAGCAGATATACATATACATTTTTCTTACCAAGATATATTTATATCCGTATCTGTGATGGATAAGCTGATATGGATATGGTAAGTACCATATCTGAGTCGTATTTGGACCGAATGCACCCCCGCCCCTACCTGAGGCCCACCTAGTATAACACGTGGTTTGGCTCAATCCACTGTTAAAATTGATTAGCCCATGTTGCACTTGGCTCTCAAGACCCATCATTTAAACCCTCTTCAACTCCATCAATTTCCCATGTGGGGCTATTTGTGGGGCACCACATGATCATTGGCGCTGCGGTGGAAAACCAAAGCTGCCATTAGGTTGCCGGTCGTCATCGCCTTGTTGTGTCGCATCGTCGTGAGCAAAAATTTCCCCTAATTCACTACTTCAAAGAGAGGAGAAAAGGAAATGGAGGGCTTAGGATAATTTTTCCCGAAACCCTTTTTATTGTAACTATTGAGTTTGGATGCAATTTAGAATCTGAAACTTTTTAAGTGTGAATTTTTGCCAAAATATGCTGGTAGTTTGGCCTGAAATAGCAGCTTATATATCTGACACTAATCGATATTTCACTGATATGTTCCCAAAAACTTCCATATGATTTCAAATTTAAAATATTCTTGAGGTAAGCCTTTGAAGCGACATGTCGGCTGACATTTAAAACTCTGCTTGGGGTAGTACCACGTCATGTTCGCGCGGTATTGTTTCTTACTGGTGCATGTTATAGGAATTTATGGTGCTATAAAGATCTTTCAAGTGGCCTTGAACTCAGGAAATATTACTTAAGCTAATAGAGTAACACCTTTGTGAAATCCACCAACTGGCATATGCTAGCATAGTTAGCAGTTTGACGTCAATTCTTTCCACTTCTATCATTTTTTGCCATTTTCTTTCTCTTTTCCTTCTATGCCCTTTGTTTTGGTCTATGCATCCTTTGAAGTTCTGCATGTCGTGCTTAATTTTGTCTCAAACTAGGGTTCTTGTTTCCATACCTCTTCTCTTCACCCTATATCTGAATCCATATTATCGTCCCCACTCTTCACGGATATAGTTAGAGTTGTCATTCTTATCCATGATTGCAGTTTGAGACAGTAATTTACGTGATGTTGAAAGGACTCTTAGTAGCATATGAGCAGCCTAATAAATACTGATTGAATGTCATCACAGTCATCATTATCTAGATCATCTAAAGTTGATCCAAAATAGACTTTTCTATGGAGCATAACTCTTTATGGTAATATCACAGTAATTCCATGGTCTGCTCCCAACCGCAGATCGATGAGGCCAAAATTATTATTGAGGATCCTACACACAATGTAGGATGCATCTTATCTTCATGAAGGCTAGTTCGGAGATATGAAGACTTACCTTATTGGTCATGCAAGTTAAGCATCTGAGACCTCCAAGATTCTCCTCGACTATGGAAGGACATCGGACATCTGAAAGAAAGGGCTGAGGGCATGTTTGCTATGGAATTGCATTCAACATTGAGAGATGACAAAGACTGTTTCCCAATCACAGAAGACAATCATGTTCATGCATTTTGAATGAAGGAGGTCATATTAGGTTGTACTATGAAATGGACTAGCTGTTTTCCAGTTAAATTTTGCTAAGATATCTCGTCATGAATACTTCTGAGCGTGTGGTCTTTGCTATGTTGTCACATAAATATATGCCTCTATATGTTGTAAATAAACTTTGAAATTGGTGTCTTCTTTGAAGCTTTATTTGAGAAGGATGTTTTAAATGCTTCATATTTGTTCCTTAGCTATACACTTTGTGAACTCTTACTATTTCATGTGAGATAGAGACAATTTCATGCTGCTATAGAATTTCAGAAATAGTGATTCCGATATCCAATTCTATCTACTTTACCCTCTATTTTGCCATTGTTTAATCTGTAAAAAGTAGAAATAACGACATAGATCCAGCCTTAGTGGTATCAGCATAATCTTAGTTTGAAGAACGGTCACATGATCCTCAATAATGACGATAATTTTGTTCACCTTTTAATTTCCTTATTTCATTAATGTTCTAGGGGATGGGTGAGCCGCTTCATAACATAGAAAATGTCTTAAAAGCTTCTGCCATAATGGTTGATGACCAAGGTCTTCATTTTAGCCCTCGCAAAGTGACTGTTTCCACCAGTGGTCTTGTTCCTCAGATAAAACATTTCCTCAGCAAATCTAACTGTGCACTAGCAGTCAGTCTTAATGCGACAACCGATGAGGTAATTTACAATTTCACATCAGACCAGCTGATAGTATTATAATATTTTCTTTATTCGATTAGTTTTCTTTCTTCTTTTGGAAAAAAGAATAAGAGATTGTTCTTAATTTTTTATCAAAGTGCAGGTAAGAAATTGGATTATGCCTATCAACCGGAAGTACAATCTAAGCCTGCTTCTGAGGACATTAAAGGAGGAGATCCGCTCCAAACATAGATATAAAGTTCTATTTGAATATGTTATGCTTGCAGGAGTAAATGATAGGTCAGGATTATCTCATATTTCTCATCTTTATAAAATTTGAGTTTGTTTCAGTTTATATGGCCTTCCTCCACTCTTTGAACTTAAATAGTTATATGTAAAGGTTTAGGAAAAACATGCATTCAAATCTTCATAACTCGTGCTCTTGCGCTTTCTGCACCCTTGTGTTTCTATACATTTGAAGGAAGCGTGAAGGGTTTTGATAGAGGAATTTATGATAACTTAGAAACTTTATAAGAGGCTCAAACTACTGCTTGATCTTACATGAGATTTGGCACAAGAGGGTTACTGTAAGAAAATGGTGAACAAGTATTTTCTGTCTCTTCTGATTGACAAGCATAAAGCATCTCAATTCTAGCAGCAAACTACATTTCTTTTTCTAATTGTAGTTAAAAAATTAATTCTTTTTTTGTATTTGGTCAAGAATCACTTCACAAAAACGTACTTTTTGCAACTCCAGTTGGAAAAAGATTTGCTGTTGCAGTGAAACCGACATCTGCAAATGCGACTGTAATTTGTTTAAAATAGTAACCAGACTATCAAAAAAATAAACATGGGCTTACAGTTCATGTAAATTGTAATTACAGCTGCAATTGCGGTTTTTCCCCCACTCTTCGTATCAAGCAACCTAGCAGTCATAAAGGCTGCCTTAGCTTCTTTATATCTATGATCCGTTGCTTTATTCATTAAACATTATTTTTAAATCTGATATATTCTGAAGTCATAAATTTCCCTCTTGACCACAGTATTGAGGATGCAAAGAGACTCATAGAGCTCATCCGTGGGATCCCTTGCAAGATTAACCTGATCTCCTTTAACCCTCATAGTGGATCTCGGTTCAGGCCTACTGCTGATGAGAAGATGGTCGAGTTCCGTAATTTTCTGGCTTCAGCCGGGTGTGTCGTCTTCATGAGGCCTAGTAGAGGGGATGACCGGATGGCTGCCTGTGGCCAGCTGGGGGAGCCTGGAGTTATCCAACCACCGATGCTTCGTCCTCCACCAAGGTTTCAAATGGCTCTATGATTTGCATGATTCAAAAGGGGCTCTCTTTGTGCAAAGTTGCAGGGTTTGGCATGAAATGTTTCACAGTTATTTTGAAGTTTACATTTTGTTTATACAATTTGTAGTTGTAATGCTTTTATAAATTGTGGATTGAGATTGGTATTAAGGATTCAAGAGGTGACATGAATCTAACGAATGACGCCTCTACTTTATGATATTTTTTGTTTCATTTTTAAAATGTTGTCAAACCCAAAAGAGGGTATCCGAATTCTTCTCTAAAAAGCTGTTAAAGAGGAATTACAAAGTTCTCATATATTATCTATGAAAAATGCGTTGTTAGCAGGTGATTTCTTCATGAAACATCTCATGAGCGTGACCTTGTGCTGTGTCCAAGGCAATCTTGAAACTAAATAGTATCAGCTACTAGCCATGAAACACGAGCTTTCGACATTTTTTTGTTTCTAGTTTAGGAAATTGTCGAACAATATTTCTCGTGACTATGCCTAAAGAACAAATCAAGTAAATACAATATTTCTCGTGACTATGCCTAAAGAACAAATCAAGTAAATACCTATGTTTCTAAACTTTTGTCTTTTCTGCTATCTTCTACTGACGAAATCAAGCACGGCATTATCTTTGATTTGTTTGTAATTAGGCATAATCACCAAAAAGTATTTTTCGCCTACTTTCTAAAACTAGAAATGAAAAATATCATTAAAGTAATTTCTCGTGGATACTAGCCGATACTTACAGTTTCAGCCTGTAATTGACTTTTCTTGGACACATCAGGCAGTCATGCAAGTGACATGGTTTCATGGAGAAAATACCTACTAACAATGACTTTTTCTTGTATTGTCCATGATAGTTTGCAATGTTTCTTTACCAAATTCTTGGAGAACCTTTGGGTGTAACGACATTCTAAAACTAGGCAAAAAAAATATCATTAAATTCATCGTTTTAAACTGTAGATTATTTCTAGACAGCTATACGATCAGAGTATCGATGGTTGGACGTCAAAGGTTTCAAACGGTTTTTCTATGCACAGTTCCAGGATTTGGCATAGATTTTGTGGTTATTATGAAAATTTAACAATTTATTGTAGGATCTGTGGAAGCTCACACTAAACACTGGGGGGGGGGGGGGGGGGGGGGAATAGTGTTATTTAAAAAAATTTGCAAAGTGAATTATAAATTGTAAGAACAATAATAACAATCACAGAGATTTTGCTATCACAAACATGAGATTTATACTGGTTCCACCACTCCGGGTGTACATCCAGTCCCCAAGCAAATCTTGCTTGAGATTTCCACTATGATTTTGAACCAATTACAAAATTAAAAACCAAACCTGACCAATTTGCAAGATCATGCAAATTGCAACCAACCTCTACACCAAGAGATCTCCTCTCACACTCAAGAGAAACCTTCTTTGAAATAAAATCACAAATTCCTATAAGTCTTGAATGTGTAGTGAAGTGTCGTAGTGGCTTAGGAACCTCTTTTTAAGACTGTGAAAATTGCCTAATTAATCTTTAATAATGATGGGAACAAAGGCAATTTCAGAACTTTCAACCGTTGACTTTTGGAATGCAATTTTGAATCGAGAGAGAGAGAGAGAGAGAGAGAGAGAGAGAGAGAGAGAGAGAGAGAGAGAGAATTTGCTCAAAGTTTGAATCTTAAAAGTATGAAAGATGCAAATTCTGAACTCAATACCTATTTATAACCCATGAAAACTTGAAATTTAAATCTAATAAACGTATTAAAACGGCTATAAACAGTCATATATTCAAATTCTGAAAACCTGGAAAAACTGTATCTGTAGTCGACTATAATGCTTTGTAGTCGACTAATTTGAGTTAATTCAGATTCTGTAAAGTCCAAATACACGCTTAGTAGTCGACTATAAATGTCATTGGTCGAAAAATCTGTAAGACTAAAGTTTCTGTAATTTTGAACTAAGTCTTAGTAGTCGACTAATCTTTAATTTCACAGTTTCTGGAACTATGACTAAGGCTTGAGTAGTCGACTACTAAGGGTATTAGTCGACTACTAACACATAGATATGAGATATATGATATATTTTGAGACTCACTTTATATCTATAAACTCTAATGGTTAACTTAGGAGATTTCTATAGTTAACCACACACTAAGCATGTGTTAGTATGTTCTAAATACTATGTGCGTGTATGTGTTGTGAGTGATCAAGGATTGTACAAAAGTTCTAAGAAAAGAAAATGCAAAATTATAAATTTACAAAGCACATCTTCTTCTTTGCTTGTCTTGTTGCCTTGAACTCATCCTGCACTTAGTTCACATATCTTGAGCATATTGGATGTTGTTATCTGCATTGATATGTTAGTGCATATATAATATACATAGTAAATAAATTGTTATCATTAAAATTATATATTGGGGACAAGATATCCAACATTCTCCCCCTTTTTGATAATGACAATCAATTTAAGCACTAGTAAGTATATCACAAAAAAATTAAAAATTTATGAACATTATATACTTACTCTCCCTGTATTAAAGCATATTAGAATCCTTGAAAATCATATGTATCATAGTATAGCATATAGTATATCCCCCCCTTTGTCATTAACAAAAAGAATTAAATATTATTCTAAACATGCAAGAATTTCATCTTCATGAGCTCAGACTTCAAATAAGTCATCGAAATTGTGAACATAGGCCATAACTTCACCCATCCAAATAGATAAGCAAAGACTTGCAATAAAGATTAATATTTCGATTACTTCCATCGTTACAATCTGCATTTTAAAGATATAATATTGTAGATAAACATGGCATGTAAAACATAATGCATTAAGCACACATAGTACTAATATTAAACAAACATAGTACGAGATTACATAATGCAATTTTCAAAAACAAATTAATACATAAGTCTTAAACAAACAAAGCAACTTACGACATAGTTTTTTTATACAAACATTAACTAGTACATAATGAGATGAAATGCATGCTTCTCTAAAATGAAGGGCCTGGAGGAGGTGGAGGTCCTTGAAAATACGAATCAAACTTGATATTCTAGTCTTGCAACATCTTCTTTATCTCTTCTTGATTGCTCACAATGAATGAATTCTGAGCATAGATTGCTTGTTGATCAGTCTCTAGATTGAGGATGTGTGCAGAAAGTGTGTTGTACTGTGCATCAGAGAAACAAGATGAGTCTGTTTGCATTAGAGGAGCTGTTTGGCTAGTGGAAGGAGGTGCTTGATGTGAGGAATATCTTGAGGGTTTGGTGCATGAGGTGAGTGTGGTTCATCTTGATGATTAGTTTTAGGAAGTTGGAAGTTTGTAAGTTTCATCCTAACAAGAGCATTGGAATCAAAGAATTCAACGGAATGAACGACGGAATTTTCAGACTTGATATCCACATGGAATTTTTTAAAAATTTTAGTGAGGAAAGAACCATATGGAAGAAAGCCCCTTTGAATAACTATAACATTATCATATATAACTTGAGCCCAATTGACTTGAATCTTAGCCATGATAGCATATAATGCCAAAGCAAGATCATGTGCTATGAAATGAAAACTCCTAGTTTTTGAAAAAAAATATTGTAAGCTAGGATGCGAGGAAAATCTTGCCCTTGTAGAAAGATTTGATTTTTTAGAATATTTTGATCTGTCGTTTTAATGGTACGAAGATCAACACCTTTGTAAGGGATGTTTAGAAATTTTCCAAGGATTTTTGGAGTTAAATCAATTTCAATACCCTTAACAAGTGTAGATATCTTTTCGATATTGTTAATAGTTTGAACACGAGTTAGATCAGTGTAAAATAGTTGAACTAAGAACAGATAATAAAGTTTACGATTTTCAGAGGAAAATAACTCCAATAATCCAACATCTTCAAAGTAAGAACTAAAGTTGTGAATGACAAAATCCTCAAATTTGACAAAACGACCCGGAAGAATTTCATAATTTGAGTTAGTCTTAAATTCTTCAAGCAATTTCAGATCTTTCAAGTATATTGAGTAGTCCTCAACAATGGTTGATCGATTTTGCTTAGATTTCTTTAATCGAGACATAGTATCACAAACGAAATTTAAAAAGATCAAGTGATTAAAATCTTACACGAATCTGGAAACAACTCTAAGAGAGGAATACTCGACTGTTAGACATTATAGTTGACTACAGGAACTAAAACACCTTAGAAATTTCAAAACTTTAGAGAGATTTTGAAGAAAAATGAGAAAGATCAAGTGCCCTAGGTTGTGGGTTAGGGAAGTTCTGAAGTGGGAAAGGTGCTGTCAGTTTTGGGGAGAGAGAAACATGGGTGGTTAGGTAGATTTACGGTGGTTGTCTTAAAGAAAATAAGTGGTTGAGATTAGATCTATAAAACAAATGAATGGTTAAGATTTATTCTAGAGATTTTTTGAATAAAGGGCTAGGATAGATCCAATCTAAAATGAATGGATGAGATGCATCTAACTCAAAAAATGGGTATTAGGTTTTAGGTATGATAGATAAAGATCCAATAAGAAACAAAACTGGGAATATAGTGAAAACTGTGTGCATGTAGTCGACTACTAAGCAAATTAGTCGACTACTCTGAATTTCACAGAGTTCTGGTTTTCAATTTTTACCCAGATTAGTCGACTACTAAGCCTATTAGTCGACTAATCTATAAATGATAGTGTGTCTTATTTCTAATGAATGTCGGAGTAGTCGGCTACTAAGCTAATTAGTCGACTACTAATACTGTGTATGCATATGTTATGAGCGTAAAAATTAATTTAAATCTAACATAGAACAAATACTTAATTCCCTTCTTAAATAGCAAAAGTTTCTTCTTTTAAGGGTTTAGTTAGGATATCTGCAAATTGTTTATCACTTGATATAAAATCTAGTATAATGTCACCCTTAAGAACATGATCACGTAGAAAATAATGTCTTATATCAATATGTTTTGTACGTGAATGTTGAATAGGATTTTAAGATAAGTAAATAGCACTAGTGTCGTCACACAATATATGTGAAGTGGAACACTTAATATTATAATCATACATAGTTTGTTTCATCCATAGGACTTGTGCACATGCTAAACTAACGTCAATATATTTTACTTCTGTTGTAGATAATGATACATAATTTTACTTTTTGCTGAACCAAGATACTCGTGAATCTCCCAAGAAGTGACGAGTTCCACCAATACTTTTTCTATCAGATTTGCATCCAGCAAAATCAACATCACTATATGATATTAAATAAAATGTGCAATCTTTTGGATAAAATAAACCAAAATTTGATGTATGATTTAAATGTCTAAAAATTCTTTTTACAGCTTAAGATGTGATTCTTTAGGATTTAATTAAAATCTAGCACATAAACATACACTAAACATTATATCAGGTCTGCTAGCAGTAAGATAAAGAAGTGATCTAAACATACATCGATATAGTTTTTGATCAACATCCTTACCATTCTCATCATTGTCAAGTGATGTAGTAGTACTCATTGGAGTCTTTTTGCTTGCAGTATTATCCATCCCAAAGCGTTTAAGTAAGGGCTAGTTTTTACCAGCTTCCAGTTTTTGGGGATTTGGTCTTTTTTATCTTTTTCTATGGTTTTTGGCTTCTTTCAAGGATTGCCTATATATACCCAACCACCCCCATTTATTTCAGAACTAACTTTGCAAGAGAAATTGATTAAGTTTGTCTTCTTGTGCTTAAAAGAGCTTTAATTTTCAAATTCCCTCAATTTGTTTTCACACTTGCAAATCCCACATCCCAAGCTTCAATTGGAATCTCTTCTTCTTGCCATAGGGCTGCTGTAAGAGAGCTTCTTTCTTTTCTTTGTAACGTGTGGAGAGCAAGATCTCGTGGAGATCTATTGTGTGGTTGTGAGATCTCAAGAGGAGATCGATGTGTAGAAGTTTCGGCTTCCAAACCGGGTTGTGATAGTGAAATTCTCCTCGAGAGTGGGGAGCGGAGACGTAGGTCGGTGGACCAAACCTCATGAACATATTGTGCGTCACAATTGGATAACTATTTCCTAACTCATCTCTTATATATTGCTTTAGCATTTTATTTTGTGGTATGTTGTATTGTCTTTATTTTTATTGCACATTTATTGCCTCATAACTCTATTAACCCCCCTCTAGAGTCAACAATTGGTATCAGAGCAAGGTCTCTATACATTTTTTTTGGTTTAACCACCTTCGAGGAAAGATCTAATGGAGACTTCTTTGAATGTTTATATGCTTGATAAACAATCCACCACTAGACCCCCACTTTTCACCGGTAGCAGTTTTACTTATTGGAAGGCTAGAATGAGGATTTATCTATGTTGCATTGACCTTGATATCTTAGACATTATAGATAAGAAATATGTTGAGAATCCTAGTAGTAGTAGTATGACCGATAGTGAGAGGCTTAAGACAAACCTTAATATAAAGATCATGAATGCCATAATTTGTGGACTTACCAATGTTGGCCTTCTTGTTTTGATGATGTTTAACAAACAATTTATTACTAATGTTGTTTGTCTAGTGTTTGTGCATTCCTATGTTTTGTAGACAAACAACGTTGTTGGAGGATGGATGTAATTGCGCTTCAACGATCATATCCAAAGGAGGTTGGCGGAATTGTGGAGTGAAGCATCGTACAATTCAAGTTCAAGATCCAATTA
>BQKN01063688.1:509941-536139 GCA_022839385.1 Asparagus kiusianus
CTCTCTCTCTCTCTCTCTCTCTCTCTCTCTCTCTCTCTCTCTCTCTCTCTCCCTCTCTCTAGTTATTCAATCCTGATCTCTCTCTCTCCTCTTAATCTTAATCTCTCTCCCCCCTCTCTCTCTAGATCCACCGCCGCCACGCCCCCTCTGTCGCCCCGACCACGCAGTGAGCCGCCGCTGCAACAGCCGCCGGAGCAGCCGCCTCCCTCTCTCCCCTCTCTCTAGAGACGCTGCCGCCACGACTCCTTCGCCATCCCGGCCACGACTCCTCTGCCACCCCGACCATGCCGCGAGCCCAACCACGCCACCATGACTCCTCCTCCGCTGTCGCAAATCTGCCGCCCCCTCGTAACATTGACAATAGATGGCTCGTCTTCTCATTGTGACATTCTTTTAGAATCCGCCTCCTCGAGCGAGCAACAATGGGCGATAATGACACCATTTGTTGAGAAGGTGTTGATGATCGATATCAAACAGCCAATTAATCCAGAAGAGGATGGTTACGTGGTGATAAAGGATGATAGAGGGCCCGCTTCCTTCTTCGACTTTATGTCTGGTTCTTGAACGAGGGTTCGATGTCCACAATGCTTAGACAAGAAGAAACCGTAAGAGGGCGGGGACCGGTTTCCCCATGGTTCCTTCGACAGTCAAGTTAGTAAAACTTGAGTGGGGAAGGGGAAGGTCAAGAACCAATGTGGTTCTTAAGGTGGCAAGGTGCATGCCCAGAGGATCTATGTGAGCTCCTCCGTCTGGACGAAGAACTGTGTATTCTTCTTTTTGTGTCATCTATGCTTTAGGGGTTTTTAGACTGTGAACATCTTTCTTGTGCTATGGCGAATAGCCTTTGTATATAAAGAGGATGATCCTTCGTAGATTGATCTGCGGCCATGCAAAATGGCGATCACCAAATGTGAGCTGGAAAGTGAGTCATCTCTCGCTTTACAAGTGTAGTCTGGCGATTCGGTGGGAGTAGTTTCGGCATAGGAGAGGGTGTCTCCGTATTTTTTGTGAAGTGATTGAGTTGACAAGTCATGGAGACCTATCAGACCAAAATCTAGATAAGGCTTGTCCGAGGTGGACGGAGATGTCGATATACGCTCTAGGATAGAGGCTTGGAGCTGAAGTCGAATTCTTAATTTAATTAGTAGCAGGGGATGTCCCTCCAATTGCTTCTCAGAATTGCCCAGTGAGTGGTCGAGTGCCCCAAGTAGGGTCATCATTAATGATGGGGTCGACCGACATCGTCTTTCACGTCGACTCAGGAATGTCAGCCTTTCCAACTGGTTGGAATATCGTCTCGTCTCAGTTAATAACCGTCTCTTGAGTCGATATAAAGATGTCGACTCGTATGGGAGGTCAGGATCTCTCGTGTCGACCAATATCACCTTTGGTGTCGACACCAGAGAGTAAACATGATAAGTCGGTGGAGGCTGAGTCCTCTGTGATTGTGCCTTGGGTTTACCCCTGATAAGGTACCATGATCTTGAAATTAGCCATGATGATCGAGTTATACCGGAGGATTCGACCATCTATCGCGCCTTGGGCTTACCTTGATAAAGAGCCAAGGGCTTGTAATTCGACTAAGAAATCAAATGCCTAGAACTTTTAAGAGTTGACTATGGCTCTCCTTCCCCTAAGGCCGAGAGACGACTATGGGAGTCAGCCAAAGTGTTGAGTTTATTTTTCTAGGACTCTCATTATATTACTTTACAAATATCTGTATCTTAGGTGAGTGAACACCATAATAGTTGGCCCCTTTCACTTGGAGTCAGCTTTCGGTTGATTTCGAGAGAAATAAAATATGCTCTTATTAATACAGGCTCGCTGAGGATGAGAAATTGAGGAGTCTCTATCTTAGAGAAGTGGCTCATCATCATTGGCCATCATTGTTAGATCTGCTATTCATGGCTGATGTCATCCAAGATTTGAACTGTCTTTTTGGGAGACGAAGTGTCCTGGATATAAGGGAGGATCTCCCACTTTTTAAGTATTAGGACGAGAGGCATTAAATGAGGATGACACTTCGTGTTTTGAATGAACAACTTCAGATTTCGAGGTGGATCTGGCCTGATCGCTTCGAAAATCACGGTGTCCCTTGACATTCCTCTATACTCTTCCTTGAAAACTTATAAATAGCCTCTTGAGGCCAAGATAGCTCTTTTACGAACTTATGCTCTGATTTTTTTGATATTCCTCTAAGCTTTCTTAAGAAAAAGTCTTTCATGGTCTCTCAAGTTTCAAACTCTGGCTGTAACGAGGAGAGTCTCTCTATTCTTCTACTTATCCACTCAATGGTTCATATGGACAATCTGGTAGGGTTGTATGATCGATACAACATCCCTCGGATTCTCACATTGGCGGAGCCAGAGATGAGCGAGTCAGTGTATTGCTATGGTGAGGGTCGAGTACCGCTGTACTTAGCCCACTTGGAACATAGTTTATGACTGCCCTTACACCCTTTCATTAAGGAGGTGCACGCCGCTCTTGGAGTCTCCCCTTCTAATTTCTATTCGAATGTAGTGGGGGTTCTGGTGTCTTTCATCATCATTTACCACCGTGTTGGAGTCAAACCAAGCTTGAGATTGCTTAGGAATTTGATCAGCGTGAGGTCTGCTGAGAAGGACCCGTGTTATTCTTTCCACTATCGTGGATAGTTCCAGCTTGTTTTTGATTCTTTAGAGTTGAATGAGGACTGGAGGAGGCGATTCGTGTAGGTCTATAGCGGTGACAGCGTCTTTGTCTGCTTGGACTGGCCGGAGTTGAATGAAGATGCTTTGAGGCCAGTTACCCTTGGTGATTCTGAGATGATGGATCTGAAAAAGGTCCATTCTTATGTCGGACCACGAGAGAGCGAGGCTCTGTTTGATGATATGTCTCTCCAAATGACGGCATATCCATGATCTTGTCTTTCACTGGCTTCCAGGCAAGGATGAGCCACATTCCTCTATTAGTGGAAAATCGTAAGAGGAATATGGGTCGAGGGGACGAGCTCTACTGCTAGGTTCTATAAGAAACCTAGGGGGGCTTTTAGTGCTGAGGAGGTGGCTATCTTGATGCCTCAAGCAACTAACATTATCTCTAAATTGAGGGGAAGGACAATGGTTGAGAGGCGACACCTGATCAGACCAGTTATGAGATCCCAACCAGTTGGAACGGGTCCGCTGGTAACTTAGCTTAACCGCTTGAAAAATGTGGGGTGGATAAACGAGTCTTCTCTTGGCAAGGAGACAATGGCCTTAGCGGTTGAAGAGGATGCTGTCGGCCCTATTACTATCTCTGAGGTGTCTTGTTGCCCTGACAAGGAGCCAATTAGGATGGATGACGGCATCGAGGGGAGATCCGAAACTCCGTCAGACCAGATAGAGAATGGTGCTTGTAGACGTCAAAAATTACCTATAGGTTACCACACGTAGTTCGAAATAGAGAGAAAACAATGAACACTATTATTCGAGTCAGAAATGATTATCCAAGTCAAAGAAGATCATCCGATACTATAAAAAGAAGCAAAGGAACACACGTGAAATGTCAAAATGTGTGAAACGACGAAGCAAATACAATCAGGAGGACTCTAGAGTGACCCGCATGAAGAAGTAAAGTTTTGACCATGATGAGATTTGAATCTAAAAAATCTTAAAAGATAAAAGTTGTAGCCCTCTTCGGCAGCTTTCAAAGATAGTACAAACTATTTCGGACAAGACAAAACAATACAAGTCAAAATACCAAAGATAGTACAAACTGTTTCGGAGAATCCGAGTCACTTCGAAGTGACTCATGCCCAGGTTAGCTCCCTACAAATATTTTCTGATAAGATTGGCTTCTATAACTCCTTGGGGTCATCCATAAACATGTAGGGTTATACTTAAACGTGTGGAAGCTGTTACACAGCCGAAAACCCACCTAAACGGATAATAACGGTTGTTCTTCGATCCTATCTACAAACACAACATTTAAAATCTATAAATACACCTCTAGCACCCTCATAAAGGTAGATCTTAAGGGAGCCACGAATTTCAAAGGAGATAGGGCGAGGTTCTGACGAATTTGAGAGAGGCTAGCAAGATCTTAGCGAATTCCTATGCATAAAGAGTGCATTTCAAGAGATCTGATGCCTGTTCCACCTTTCCTCCAGATCAAACTTTATTTTGATCTCGAGAAGAGTAGTAATCTTGCTTGGTCAAGATTATTTACTTATGTGAATACTTCCTTTGTGAAGTAAGAGCATTGAATTTTTGTTCTGTCAACTAGATCTAATTCGCGACGGTCTACAGACTAACGAGTCCCCAACACAGGCAAAGATCCCACGTAAGTAGTAGGTGATAAACGTACTCTATGTGTGTTTGAAGAGAGTTGTAATTTTTTATTTTATTTGTACAAGCGAGTAGTCTTATAAAAAGACTAACTCCTTTGAATTCATTGTAATCGATAAACATGTAATGGATTCAATAAAAAATAACTTTTGACGCAAACATGCTGACAACCACATTAGGAACCAACACTCTCATTGTTGAGACTGTCATGTCAAAACTAAGATCAAGATCTTGGTTGATTCAGCGGTCGAGTACGAGTTCAACGAAGCCAAGTTCGAAGAATATTTCTCTTCATCTTCATCAAAATCCTCCTCTCCCTACAAATACAGAAAGATATTGTCTTTGAAGGAGGCGTAGTCACTGATGAAGGGTACAAGTGACTCCTCTCCAATCAAAGTACACCAACTCTGATGAAGAGAGCTCATTAGAGGCGACACCAACACCAAGCTCGTCAAATCGCTAAGGCATATTAGAATAAGTCGACGGGGTTTGATATTATGCAAACTTGGATTCCAGGAGGCATCAAGTAACTAAATCATTTCAACAGCATGTGACTGACAAATCCTCCAAGCCATCGACAGAAGAATGGATCCTTATCAAAAGGAATCGTTCAACCTGGAAGGAGCGTATCCAAAGGTGTTGTGCACGTGCCACACATGCTCGCACCCTTTTGCAAAAGGCATAAGGGATGAAGAAGGAAGAGGTGGCAAAAAAAAACTACCAAGACCACGCTAAGTCTAGAGGCCAAAGTCCAAAATGGCATAAAAAATAACTCCTATAGCGACCGAAAAGATCAGAAGTCCCGAGCCACTTCAGGGTGACTCGCGCCAAGCCCAAGTCACCTCAAGGTGTCCTGCGCCTAATTCACCTCCCACAGCCATTTCTCCACTTCTGTCAAGCCTTATTTCTGTTATAGTTGATCCCATACCTCCAGAGAAGTCTCATGGCAGCGTTGACCTATCAAAATTCAAGGTTATGATAGTGGACCATCTTGGTCCTTCGCACAAAGATTGAGGCAAAGCTTCGATGAACAAAACCCGAATAGTTCCTTAGGCTAGGGGTCGTACAAACACTCCCGTCAAGCCAAAGGACACTCAAAGGTGTCCACCCACCTCCAAACAAACCAGGGTACCTCATTGTACATGTTCGTGCGCTGTGCACAAGAGGACTCCTGGCATCGATCGCCTGGGGGTTCGTATTGAAACCCAGGAGCCCGTTAAGGTTCCACACTTGTAAGGGGGTGGTCCTAAACATGCGACTCCTGATGCAACCTTGGATCGTTCAAATATGACAACAAATCATCCTGAGAATATCAACAAGGTTCTTCATCCTCAAAAGAAGATGTGTCAGTCAAAAGACAACGTTATACTTGGGGCATTACACCAGCGAGTGATGGATTACTCTAATGAGCTGCACCATCAGGCTGGGGGTGTGAACAAATCTCAAAAGGAGGGTGTCTGAGAAACCAGCTCTCACTGTCTATGCGGGAGATCTATCAGAGACGTATTATCAAAATGTAGCTGCCCCAGGACCATTTCACAAAGAGTCTCGATGTTCAAGAAACTTGCCATCGAAGCGTCAAAGCCCAAGCTAAGATGTTTCCACGAGAGAAAATCTGCCATCTAGGATGATGAATTCCCTTAAGTCACCATTAACATGGTTGACAAAGGAAAGTCTGCGATTGTTTCAAATAGCTCTAATCCCAACTTTTCTCCCGGGAGAAAAGTCAATTCAGGGATAGCCCAACGAATGTCTCAGCTCTAGCTAGAAGCCATCAGACATAGGGATTACCTGAGGATGCATGAAGGACTATCTTCAAAAGATGTAATGTCAGATAGTTGCTCCACAATCCCCTCCAATGATACAATATCCAGCATGGGGGAAGAAAGGGAGTCATTCACAATCACTCTTGACCTAGTGGCTCAAATGCTTCAAGAGGCTTTAGCTCGATAGTGAGAGGAACTCAGAGCTGAAATGAAAATGGAGATGGAGTTGACCATGTAACAAATGAGAGAGTTACAGGCTCAACGACTTCAACCACCACCTGAGTCCAGTCAACAGTATGAATCCAGTCGCCGCACTCAGAACGTCACAGTTGACAGTGATCTAAAAGTGGACGAAGTCATCATGGCTGATGCACCCCTCAAAAATACTGGAGGTGGCCCAATCATATCCCTCAGTAACACTAGGGGTGATTCAATTGCACCCCTAAATATCACTGGGGGTGGTTCAGTTGATCTTTCTCGACATCTTCTGAAGAAAGATGAGGGCGAGGATAACAAGATGATGCAGGAGCTAGAAGATAAGGTCAATGCCTTGCTATCGTCTCAAGAAGTGAAGAGGACCGACATTCCGTGTCCATAGCCAAGAGAGCGGGATTCAATCTCGTACCGGGTGAAGTTCAATCTAATTAACTTCACACCATTTGACGGGAAAGGTTCACCCACTCAACACCTAATTTATTTTAAGTTCCACCTTGCAGTAATCTATGGGAATGAACCCCTGATGATTCGGCTATTCCTGGGCACCCTTCGCGAGGCAGCCTTCGATTGGTATCGACATCTCAAGCTGGGGAGCATCAACTACTAGGATGACATAGAAATCTCATTCCTCAATAATTTCTTCAATGATAACACCGAAGTATCGATCGGAGCTCTTCTAGATGAGAAGCAGAAGGACCGTGAGTCAGTTGAAAGTTTTGTCAAACTCTTCTATATCAAGGCAATGAATTGCAGTGATCCTATCATAGAGGAGTTCATCTTGCAGACATGCCATAATAATCTTTCCATTGATGTCCTGGAAGCCTTGGGAGTCGTACCATCCAAAACTTGGAAAGAGTTAAAATTGCATGGTGAACAGGCCGAATACTTTTTCAAAAGGAAGAAAGTCGAAAGAGGCTAACTGAAGGCTAAAGCACATGCAACTGCTATCGATATTCATCAACAGCAACCTTGGAGGCAACAAGGGACTCTTAATCCGAAGTTCTAGGAGGAGTATTCTTTCGAAGATGATGAAGTTCTAGCCATCTTCAAGGACATCCTCGCCAACAACAAAATCAAGCTACCACCGATTACAAATCAGGAGAAAGCAAATAAGATTTCAGATCTGAAGTACTGTGCATATTACAAGAGGGTTCATCACCCCACCAAGGCTTGTATTACTCTGAAAAATAACTTTCAAGCCTTAGTTGACGCCAGTATCATGATGGTAAAATAAGCCAAATGAGAATGAAATCTTCCAATGAGTATACGAGTATAAACTTTTTCCCCAACCTCTAACGGGTATATGAGGATAAATTTCTTCCTTTATTTTTAAGGGGAAGTTCCTGAAGAATATTACATATAATATTCTTAAGGATAACTTGAGGTTGAAGGATTGTTCAAGTCTATGCCCAACATGCGTTGCCAGGTAGCTTATTCCCGTAACAATGGCGAAGTCTATGTATTCAATATCATAGCACTAAGTCTAAGAGAGTTAACTCTTTTAGAACAACGTTACATGCAGAACAAACTTAGATAATCCACATGCTAGCACGACTCAAACGGTAGTCGGTAGAGGCTTATCAAATCCGTTAATTGCTGAGGGTTTGCCAAAAATCCTATAAGTACGATAGTCACTGACGCACCAGCTTCATCAGTTGGTCTCGTGACTTAAGCACCTGAGACAACATCAATTCTAGCCGAAGCCTCCATGAGGAACCTTTAAAGCATTCACAATAGTAGCCGTATCAGCTCTAATAGCTGGTCCTATAACCAAAACTCTCCTATGGTTAATCAAATAAATAGCGGGATGTAAGGATAAGATCCGTACCTACAGATGAACCAGCATCAATGGTTGGTCCTGCAACCTCTACACTTGGGTCTGCCATGCGTTATAATGTCGATCAAGCTTAAACTATGTAGAATCTAGTAAACGTATAAGTATAAACTGTGTTAATGCTGGACAACATGATACAATGAAGGTCAATGTCGATCAACATAACGATAGCCGAAATAAGGCTCTGAAAAATTCCAAGTCAAAGGATAATCCCCGTGAGTTCAATCATAATTCAGATACGAATTCCCGACGAAGATAATCAGTTCAACGTTAATCCAATGATACGAGCTAATTCAGAAACCAACACTCTAGTTTCAATTTAAGATTTTAATAATGGTCAGATGATAAACGCAGCGCCAGAAGAATTTTAGCTATTTGACAAAATACTATATAAACTAAAAGATAAAGAAGTCTAAGAATTGAAGGCTGGTTTTATCATATCCAAATTATTCCAGGCTCCTCTATAAAAGAATGAGCCTGAAACACTTTGGAGGGGGTATCTGTAGGCGTCAAAAATTACCTATAGGTTACCGCACGTAGTTTGAAATGGAGAGAAGGCAATGAATGCTATTATCCGAGTTAGAAATGATTATCCAAGTCAAAGAGGATCATCCGATGCTATAGAAAAAGTGAAGCAACGCACGTGAAATGTCGAAATGTGTGAAACGACAAAGCAAATACAATCAGGAGGACTTTAGAGTGACCTGAACGAAGAAAGAAATTTTAACCATGATGAGATTTGAATCTGAAAAATCTTAAAAGAGAAAAGTTGTAGCTCTCTTCATCAGCTTTCCATCTTAAATCACTTCATTTTCAAGGTCGGACAAGAGAAATAAAGCTAAAATACAAAAGATAGTACAAACTATCTTGGAGAATCCGAGTCACCTCAAAGTGACTCAGAAATTACGAGTCAGTTCGAAGTGACTCGCGCCCAGGTCAGCTCTTGATGTATTTTCTAATAAGATTGGCTTCTAGAACTCCTTGGGGTTATTCATAAACATGTGAGATTATTCTTAAATGTGTGGAAGCTGTTACACAACCGAAAACCCACCTAAACGAATAATAACGGTTGTTCTTTGATTCTATCCATAAACACGGCATTTAAAATCTATAAATACACTCCAAGCACCCTCATAAAGGTAGATATGAAGGATCCACAAATTTTAAAGGGGCTAGGGCAAGATTCTGATGAATTTGAGAGAGGCTAGTGAGATCTTAGCGAATTCCTGTGCATAAAGAGTGGATTTTAAGAGATCTGAAACCCGTTCCACATTTCCTTCAGATCAAACTTAGTTTTGATCTCGAGAAGAGTAGTAATCTTGCTTCGTCGAGATTATTCACTATGAAAATGCTTCTTTTATGAAGTAAGAGCATTGAATTTTCGTTCTGTCAACCGAATCTGATCCGCTGTGGTCCACGGAATAATGCGTCCCCGGCACAGGCAAAGATCCCATGCAAGCAGTGGGTGATAAGTGTTCTCTATGTGTGTTTGAAGAGAGTTATAATTTTTTATTTTATTTGCGTAAGCGAGTAGTCTTATAAAAAGACTAACTCTTTTGAATTCATTATAATCGATAAACATGTAATGGATTCAACAAAGAAAACAACTTTCGACGTAAACAATGCTGATAGGAGGATTTTGGAGGATATGCCAAGTGTTGGCATACACCAAGCTCTTCAAGCTTATTTATCTCGGGGGACTTTGCGAGAACATGCCCTGTTCAATCGATTTGAGGGTTCCTTGGGATGCTAAGGAGGGCTGGCAAAGGAGAAGTCGACCAAGGAAGAGGCAGAGAAGAGAATCGCTGTCTTAGAGGCTGGATTGGCTCATAAAGAAGATGCTTGGTGTCAGAGTCTAGATAAGAAGGAAGAGTTACTCAAAAGCTTTCGGATCCAATTCTCCAAGCAGGTGGGAACCATTGAGGATCTTCAATAGGAGATGGTTTATCTACAGGCGGAGGCCGAGTCAGAGAAGCGTCGGAGAACGATGGTTGAGGCAGAGGCTCGATCAAGTTGCCTGTCTCTCGAAGAGTCAAGGAGGGACTTTGAAAGGCTGTAATCAAAGTTTCACGCGTCCATGGTCCTTATCGATAAATTAGAGGACCAACTCGCTCATCTGGATTCGGAGCAGCATAAAAAGAAGGTGGTCAATGACTGGCGTCATGGCCCTATAGGGAAGGCCGAAGTAGCCTTAGCATGTAAAGCTAGGGTCGATTATTTCATCTCCTTGGTGTCTCATGGCTTTCATCCTATGCCAGATCACTTTTATCCTTCATGTTTCTCTTGTTGTCTTGACTTGTTAGAGTATGTCGAGAAAATTTGAGGCGGTTTGGATTTATCAGTGAATGACGATGAGGTCGAGCCTGTTACTGGGGCCCTTGGGGAGTCTTCTTCAATTGTCACCATCAAGAG
The DNA here is from genome assembly GCA_022839385.1 of Asparagus kiusianus. Classification (NCBI taxonomy): domain Eukaryota; kingdom Viridiplantae; phylum Streptophyta; class Magnoliopsida; order Asparagales; family Asparagaceae; genus Asparagus; species Asparagus kiusianus. Next base: position 520,477 of record BQKN01063688.1, read on the forward strand.
TCCACCCAGTCTAACTCCCAAATCTGGTCAAGAGCTTTGATGACCTGCATGTTTCTTTTCCTTCCTCTTTTTTTTGTAAAGGAGTTTGTAATGAAGTTTACTCTTATTGAATAAAAATTAACTTTTGTTTCCATTCTTGAGCTTGACTTTATTGTTTATATTCTTTTAGCATTGTAACTTTGTTCTCATCTGAGATGATGGCTGAAGTGAGTTAGTTGTAATGTGTCAACTAGTACTGGAGACTTATGACAACTAGTTCACTTGATGCCTTATCTTGGCTGAGCATTCAATTGAACAGAACTCGACAGATGATTGCTTACGTTTTTAGATCAATTAAGTATTAGCCTTACTTAATACTCATACATTAGGCTTACCAATACCTTTTTGGTAGAATGGCAACCCCGAGGTTGGGTGCCTAAGTATTACAGAGGTGCCTAGGTCTTCATATTCCCGGTATGGTCGAGTAGTGACCGTGTGAGTCGACCATAGGGTTATGCCTTGGGCATACCTTGATAAAGAGCCAATGACTTATTTATTCATCTGAGGAGTCGTTGTGCCTTGGATTAACCCTAAAGAGGTACCATGGGCTTGAAATTCAACTGAGTAGTCGAATGCCTAGAATTTTTAAGAGTTGACTACAGATTTTCTTCCTCTAAGGCCGAGAGAAGATTGTGGGAGTCAGCCAAAGGGTTGTGCCTTGGATTTATTCCTGATGAGGTACCAAGGGCTTGTCCATGATGATCAATGAGAGCCTGAGGAATCAATCATATGTTGTACCTTGGGCTTACCTTGATAAAGAACCAAGGGCTCGTTATCCGATTGAGGATTTACCCTAAAGAGGTACCATGGTCTTGAAATTTGACTGAGGAGTTGAATGCCTAGAACTTTTGAGAGTTGACTAGAGCTTTTCTTCCCCTAAGGTTGAGAGAAGACCGTGGGAGTTGGCAAAAGGGTTATGCCTTATATTTATTCCTGATGAGGTACCAATGGCTTATCCATGATGATCGATGAGAGTCGGAGGAATCAATCATATGTTGTGCCTTGGTCTTACCTTGATAAAGAGCTAAGGGCTTGTTATCCAACTGAGGATTTGTTGTGCCTTGGATTTACCCTGAAGAACCAGAGGAATCAATCATATTTTGTGTCTTAGGCTTACCTTGATAAAGAGCTAAGGGCTCTTTATCCGACTGAGGAGTCATTGTACCTTGGATTTACCTTGAAGAGGTACCATGGTCTTGAAATTCGACTGAGGAGTCGTTATGCCTTAGATTTACCCTTAAGAGGTACCATGATCTTGAAATTCGACTGAGGAGTCAAGTGCCTAGAACTTTTGAGAGTTGACTAGGGCTTTTCTTCCCCTAAGGTCAAGAGAAGACTGTGGGAGTCAGCCAAAGGGTTGTGCCTTGGATTTATTCTTAATGAGGTACCAAGGGATTATCCATGATGATCGATGAGAGCCAGAAGAATCAATCATATGTTGTGCCTTGGGCTTACCTTGATAAATAGCCAAGGGCTCGTTATCTGACTAAGGAATCGTTGTGCCTTAGATTTACCCTAAAGAGATATCATGGTCTTGAAATTCGACTGAGGAGCCGAATGCCTAGAACTTTTGAGAGTTGACTAGGGCTTTTCTTTCCCTAAGGCCGAGAGAATACTGTGGGAGTCGGCCAAATGGTTGTACCTTAGATTTATTCCTGATAAGGTACCAAGGGCTCGATGTCCATGCTGCACAAACAAGAAGAAACCGTAAGAGGGCGGAGACCAGTTCCTCCATGGTTCCTACGACGGTCAAGTTAGTGAAATTCGAGTGGGCAAGGGGAAGGTTAAGAACCAATGTGGTTCTTAAGGTGGTAACGTACATGCCCAGAGGATCTACGTGAGCTCCTCTGTCTGGACGAAGAACTGTGTATTCTTCTTTTTGTGTCATCTATGCTTTAGGGGATTTTAGATTGTGAACCTCTCTCTTGCGCTATGGCGAATAGCCTTTGTATATAAAGAGGATGATCATCCGTAGATTGATCTGTTCGGCCATGCAAAATGGCGGTCACCAAATGTGAGCTGGAAGGTGAGTCATCCCTCGCTTTACAAGTGTCGGCTGGCGACCGAGGGGTAAGTCATTTTGGCATGGGAGAGGGTGTCTTCACATTTTCTGAGAAGTGATTGAGCTCACAAGTCATGGAGACCTATCAGGGCAAAATCTAGATAAAGCTTGTTCGAGGAGGACGGAGATGTTGACATATGCTCTGGGATAGAGGCTTGGAGCTGAGGTCAAATTCTCAATTTAATTGGTAGCAGAGGATGTCCCTTCAGTTACTTCTGAGAATTGCTAAGTGAATGGTCGAGTGCCCTAAGTAGGGTCTTCATTGATGATGGGGTTGACCGACACCACCTTTCGCATCGACTCAGTAATGTTGGCCTATCCGACTGGTTGGAATATCGTCTCGTCTCAGCTAATAACCGTCTCTTAAGTTGATATAAAGATGTCGACTCATATGGGACGTCAGGATCTCTCGTGCCGACTAATATCGCCTTTGGTATCGACACCAGAGAGTCGACTGGATAAGTCGGTGGGAAAAGAGTCCTCTGTGATTATGCCTTGGGTTTACCCTTGATAAGGTTCCATGGTCTTGAAATTAGCCATGATAGTCAAGTTGCATTGGAGGATTCGACCATCTGTCGCGCCTTGGGCTTACATTGATAAAGAGTCAAGGGCTTGTAATTCGACTAAGAAATCAAATGCCTAGAACTTTTAAGAGTTGACTAGGGCTCTCCTTCCCCTAAGGTCGAGAGACGACTGTAGGAGTCGGCTAAAGGGTTGAGTTTGTTTTGCTAGGACTCTCATTATATCATTTTGTAAATATCTATATCTAGGGAGAGTGAACATCATAACAGAAGGTAATATGTTTTACATTTTTGACTTATAAAAATTATAAAATTAGCAAGGATGAAGATTACTTACTTCAATCTATTGAATTGTCCATGTTGTTTTCAAATGGCTTGTTGAACCACTGGGGAAAATCCTCTGATAAACTAAAAATATTAGGTAATAAGAAAATGAGAAGTGCCCATAGCTCTTCCAGGTTGTTCTACAATGAAAAAAATCAAACAATAGACATGTAAAAAAGGAGGAAGTTGAGATAAAGTTGATTGACATTGAAAGAGCATGATGGTAAATGAATGAACTTACAAAAACATATTAGTGTATGTTAGTTTTATTGTGGTTATTGGTGTATGTGGTTATTGAGCCTGTCAATATTTGTGCATAGCTAAGGTGAGTACGTGGAATTAGGATAATTTGTGACTATATAGTAGTTAATTATGGAATATTAACATTGTTCATAGGCTCTTTTTATATCCTCTTAGTTATGTTAGTTTTATTCTCTCATAGTAAAGTTTTCTTTTCATTGGGGAGCGTTAAATTGTTCATAGGCTCTTATTAACATTTGAATGTTTTTTAATTACGACAAAATTACACAATGGGAGATATTGAAATAACGGACATTGCACCCGATGACTCAATCTTGGATACTAGTATTCCACCAGATGATATTATTCCATTTGAAGGAAAGAAGTTCATAAGTGACGAAGATACATATAACTATTACAATGCTTATGCAAAGAAGATTGGGTTGAGAATTCGTAAAGGCACTTTGGAAAAGTCAAAGAAGCCTTCAGGGGGGATTCTTTCTAGAACATTTACGTGTAACAAAGCAGGGAGAAAGAAGGTACCGAGAGAAAATAAAAGTAGAATAATTATCAACTGCCGACCGGAAACTAGACTTAATTGTGATGAAAAAAATAAAGATTAGGTTGACTTCTTTAAAAACATGGAAGGTTACTAAGTTTATTGCCGAACATGTTCATGCTTTAACAAGTCCCGACAAAGTAGCTCATCATTTTTCTAACAAGCAACGACATCGATCAAAGACTTGTAGAAGCTTCATTGATAGCTTGCATAAGAGAGAATGAAGCCCTCTACGATAAATCGTGTGGTAAATGTTTTTTACAAGAGAGAAGATGGCGAACGAGTCACCACGCAACAAATAATCGACCATATAAGAACAACAAGGCATAATAATTTTGGCACTGAATGCTTAGTTATTGTTAGACATTTTCATGAGAGGAAGGAATCTGTAATGACCGTGAAATTTTAATACTAGTTAAAATAATTTTCTAGTATTTTTAAATATTTAATTATTAATTTTAGAAGAGTATTTGTATTTTTATTAATTTTTTGTAATTTTTTATGATTGAAAATCCAAATTTTATATTTATATAAATGATTTTAATATCTATGAATTTAATGTGAGCGGTAAAAATTTCTAAAATTAATCTGTTGTGTTATCGGTACTATTACGTATTATTTTAAATAATACATTGTATTATTGTTACTATTAAGTATAGTTTCATGTATTATGTCAAATTATTAATTACGTATTATTTGTGTAAATAATTATATTATTTTAATTATTGAGTATCAACTGTCGTATTAGTATAACGGATATGTTTTACTTTGTATATAATTATTCTATAAATATTTGATTTTAAATATAAGTAAATATATTTTATTTCTTAGTTATTCTCATTTAATTATACAATATGCATATATTTTGACTATTTTGTATCAACTATTGTATTAACACAACATGTATGTTTTTGTTTGTAGATAATTATTTTGTAATTAGTTAATTTTTTAGTACCCGTAATTAATTATTTTATTTATTTTAGATAAATACCTAAACCCCTATATATATATATATATGTATGTATATATATATGTATGTATATATATATATATATATATATATATATATATATATATATATATATATATATACCCTCTCTCTCGTATTTGTTTTTCAACCGCCACACATCATCATCTCCTTCTCTCTCTCTGGTGCATCTCTTCCCCGACAACACCCCCTCTCTCTTCCCCGTCGGCCTCCCCTCGCCGACGAGCTCCGCCCCTAACACCTCCCCTTGGCCGCATCTTCGCCTCCACCTCGCGCACCTTAGCCAAGATCCGCGCCCAAGCTTTCCGCCTCTGACCTCGCCACCTCCTCTCTCAGGCCGCCGCCTGCAACCGTCGCCCTACAGGTCGCGACCACCACCACCTCTAATCCCGCCGCTCAGTCCGCCCCACACCCCGTCACCTCCTCCCTTAGGCCGTCGCTGTAGCCAGTGCCCTGAGACCTTGACAACCGTCTGCTACCTCTCGCCCTCGAGCTCGCCGCCAGACGAGCCTCCCGTGCTGCTCCTCACAGCCACCCCAGACCCGAGCCATGCCCAACTCGAACTCTAACCTCACTGCTGCTTGACGCCGACCACCCGGCTACCTCCCTCGACCCTAACTGCCCAGATCCGCCTCCTCTATCCGATCTGCGTCGCAGGCAAGATCTTGTGTTTACCTTCGTTTTCCTAATTAATGGTTAATTATTTCAATTAAGTTGTATTAAGGTAGTTGAATTATTTGTGGTTAATATCGTGTTATTATGATGATTATATGTAGATAAATTATTTTGTGGTTAATATTGTTGTTACTATGATTATTACATATAGTTAAATTATTATTTATGGTTAATTATTATTATGATTATTATTGTTATTGCGGTTGATATGTACAGCCGAATATTTGCGTGGGATTAAGATGACCAATTAATTATGTACGTGTAGAGTTTAATTGTTAACTTATGTTAAAATATATTTAATGTATATGGACATGAATGACAAGTTAGGGTTATGTTAGAATTTGCAAACTATTACAAAAAAAGAATTTATGAAAAAATAATATATATATATATATATATATATATATATACACACACACACACACACATAACCTATTTTTTAATGATTATTTTGTAGTAGTTATGACGACGGATAGTTTTCAAAATTTATTAATAGAAAGAATATTTCATTTATTAAGAACGTAGAACTGATCGTCGTATTGCGCGACATTTCATGTACGTAACGATATCAGTTCCTATTTTCTTTTTACTATAATTTTATGTTGTAGAATAATTAAGTACGGGTAACTTGCATGAGGGGTTTGGATATTCCAGTAGTGATGATGACCCTTATGTATGTATTCATGCTGTACTATTTTGTTTATGCATTTCACGTTCATTATAGTGCTCATTTCTACTTCATAAACATGCGTAATCATGTTTAACATGCCTTATTATATTCATGATCTGTTGATGTGTTGAGAACCTTAGTAGTTCATGATTTAGTGGCCTTGCGCGTCATGAACAGACCTAGTGACATGTGTGGATGTGTTGACTGAGTTTAAGTAGTGAACCCGAGTTCTCAATGAGGATTATGGTTAACTTAGAAAAATAAGAAGAGTTGGGATGGGGAAGTCAATGTTCATGTGATCAGATATAGCTGTTGATGTATCTTTCAGGCTCGCCCCATGATCCAATGTAGCTTAGGGTTAGTTTGTTGGGTCAAAGTGAAGCCAGTGTAGTCACTTTGGTCCGTGAATTTGATGTTCACCCGAGTTTAGCTTGAGTTCGAACCAGGTTGAAATTAGATTGCGTGTAGCCCTCTAACCGATCCAGTGTAGCGGCGTATTGGGTGCACGTAGGGGATTTATGAACAGACAATTATCCGATGACAGGAGCGTTGGCTCTGTGTGAGATGTGGACCAGTGAGTTTTAGGATGGTTAGTATTTGACCCAGTTACCGTATTCACACAGCTGTATGTTATCATTAGATTTCCAGTTGCATGTATCATTGTCTTTTATATTAGTATTATTATTGTCATAGCATGGGTTGTTAGACTGTTTTATTTGTTCATGTGAGATCTTGTCGTGTGTCATGCACGCTGACGTACACCTATTTTCTCTGGTGTGCGTCAGACTTAGGGGACGAATAGGTTTAGTTCGATGAGGCAGCCGAGCCGGTGTATGCCCAGCCGGAATGTCCTTCCGATGGAGTGGAAGAACAAACTGAAGCCTAGACGTGTTTTCTTTTTTGTAGTAGCTGATGAATATTAGAACTCTTTTATAGTATTTTCTTTAGTTTTATGATGGATTTAGTTATTTATCAGTAATTTTTTATCATAGACTATGTATTTTTATTCCTAGTTGGACCATTTTTTTTGTAATAAGGGTATGCTGACCCATATTTTTATGTCTGGGATGATTTACCATGGATGATATGTTTATTTCTGATTCTGGATTGTCTTTATATTCTTACTATTGTGATCGGGGACCTATGACTGAGATTTATGTATTTGACGCTTAGCGTATTGGATTGAGAAGAAAATAAAAAAATGATAGTGTATATCTCTTCTTAATCTAATACGTCGTGCTTATTCACGTTCCGATTCCTGGGTATTTTGGGAAGCGGGGCATGGTAGGTTTTCGTGGTGGCTCATGTAGGTCCCGATCCCGAGTCCTCATTGGTAAGAATATAGTGGATAATTTAGATACATATCATATTTCATCCGTAAGACTATAATTAAGTTCTTATACTATTATTTTAATAACTACGTTTTAATTCCTATTTTCCGATGTATTATTTTGATTTTAACCTTAGTTTTCCTTTTGATTCTCGTTTTTCTTTAGAACCATGGTGGGTACGTGTGGTTATGGTAATCCGTCTAGTAGCAGTGTCCCGCAGCCCGAAGTGGACCCGAGCCAACTTCTGGCGATGATTCAGGGATTGGTCACGAATTAGCAGTACCTGGCTGGGCATCTGCATAGGGAGCCTCAGCATCAGCCTCCCCCTCACGCAGAGTCTGGTGTTAGGGAGTTTCAGTACATACGACCACCTTCATTCTCTAGTGCTGAAGGACCCTTAGCAACGGAGGAGTTCTTGAAGGTCACTGAGACTATCCTCACGGTGACCCGTATTGCCCCTGCTGAATGGGTGGACCTTATGGACATTTAGCTCACCGATACCACTCGGATATGGTAGGTAGCTAAGAAGACTCATCTGGAAAGGCCCATCCTATGGGAGATGTTCACCGAGCGGTTCAACATGAAGTATTTTCCTCAGTCAGCTCGGGATGAACTCCTGCGTAGGTTTGTTGAGCTGCCGATCAGTGGATGAGTATGAGGCCGAGTTCTCTTCCCTGAGTCTATATGCTCCCCATCTGGTTACAGACCCTACCATTAGGAGGCATCAGTTCCAGAAAGGTCTGGATAAGTATATCAGGTTTGCTCTAGTCGGTAGAGCACTTACAACGCATGATGTAGTACCGGATGCAACACATGAGATTGAGAGCATGCAGAAGGAACCTGAAGACCCACATGTGATTCAGAGTAGGGCACTTGTAGTTCTGGCAAGGATTGTCGAGCGTCCTTCTCCGAGGCAGCAGCAGCAGACACCACAGAGGCAGCATCATTCTCAGCATCAGCCACCCCCTCAGGTCCACCCCTATCAGCATCCTGGAGTGTAGTCTCATGGTCAGCCTTCGGTGAAGTGTACCCATTGTGGCTACACTGGGCATACCCAGCAGGAGTGTCGTAGACGTCTTTGTTTGTGCTACGCCTATGGATCCCCTGATCATGTCAGTTGGAACTATCCGCAGAAGCAACATGCCTATTTGCCCCTACCTCCAGTTCAAGCAACTCTTCCAGCTCCATCTTGACCTACCCCAGCAGCACCGCCTCAGCACAGATCCTATCCTCGAGTAGGACCTCTTCCTCCACAACAGTAGCTTTATCAGGAAGCATAGAGGCAGCAACCGCAACAGTATATGTTTATGATGTCAGTCGTAGAGGCTGAGGCGAACAACCAGGTTATCACTGGTAAGAATTGTTCATCTTAGTTTTATTTTCATGTGAACTTCCTTATTTAGCATTACCTGATGATATCATGATAGGATTGTTTATGAGTACTAAGTTAGTTGCATTTACATCCTCCTATAATAGGCAAGGTTCTTGTTTCTTCTATTACTGCTTTATCACTCTTTGATTCTGGAGCCTCCCATTGTTTCTTATCTCGTCATTTTGTGAGTGTGCATTCTCTTCCTATATCTTCTCTGACTACGGGCTGGAATATCAACACTAGCAGTAGTGTCTTAGTAGCATCCAGTGGTTATGAAGCATCCCCTATGGTCATCTGCGGGAGGGAACACTTTGCATACTTTCTAGTGATTGATTTGCCGAGCTTTGATGCAGTATTTGGGATGGATTGGTTGGCTCATTCTTTGCCACCATTGATTATCATCGTCAGAGCGTAGTATTCAAGATACCAGATCACCCGAGGTTTGAGTTCCTTAGTGGCAGCACATCAGCTTGACCTGTAGGGTACAGAGCTAGATCGAAGAAGGTAATGTTAGCTGCAATGCAAGTGGAATCCGAGAAGCCAGATGTGGTTTGAGAATTTGAAGATGTGTTTCCCGATGATATTTACAAATTACCACCGGATCGAGAAATTGAGTTTTCCATAGATTTGAAGCCTGGAGTTGCTCCGATCTCCAAGATCCCTTATTACATGCCCCCAGCTGAGTTGGTCGAGCTTCGGACTCAATTGGATGATCTTTTGCAGAGCGGCTTGATACGACCTAGTGTATCTGCCTGGGGAGCACCTGTGTTGCTTGTGGGAAAGAAGGACGGATCCAAGCGGATGTACATTGACTACCGGGAGTTGAATGCGATGACAGTGAAGAATAAGTATCCACTTCCCAGTATCGATGACATCTTCGATCAATTAGGAGGATCGAGAGCATTTTCTAAGCTGGATTTGTGGAGCGGGTAGTACCAGGTGAAGGTTAAGGATTCTGATGTTCCCAAGACTACGTTCCAGACAAAATATGGACATTATGAATTCTTAGTGATGCCGTTTGGTGTGACTAATACGCCGATGACATTCATGAACCTAATGAATCTAGTATTCTATGATGTGCTGGACAAGTTTGTGGAGGTCTTTATTAATGATATCTTTGTATAATCTAAGAGTGAAGCAGAGTATGCAGAGCATTTGTAGTATGTGTTGAAGACCTTGAGAGAGCATCGGATATTCGCCAAGTATAGTAAGTACCAGTTCTGGCTGGATCGTATTGCGTTTCTAGGATATATGGCGTCAGGAGACGGCATATCAGTGGATCCGAAGAAGGTATCTTTAGTGAAGGATTGGCCTACCCCTAAGTCGGTGTCAGACATTAAGAGCTTCCTGGGATTAGCTGGTTACTACCATCATTTCATCTGAGATTTTTTGAAGATTACAGAGCCGATGACATGACTTACGAGGAAGGATATTAAGTTTGTCTGGTCCGACGCTTGTGAGCAGGCGTTTGAGGAGTTAAAGTCTTGACTGATTTCGGCCCCGGTCTTGACAATACCAGATAAGAGTGGGAACTTTAAGGTGTTTTGCGACGCATCAGGTAGAGGATTGGGATGCGTTCTTCAGCAGGATGGTCATGTGGTGGCATATGCTTCTCGTCAGTTGAAGAAGCATGAGCAGAATTATCCTACCCACAACTTAGAGTTGGCAGCTATAATTTTTGCTCTTAAGCTTAGGAGGCATTATCTGTCTGGAGAGCAAGTGAAGGTGTTCACTGACCTCAAGAGCTTGAAGTATATATTTACTCAGAAGGAGCTTAACATGAGGCAACATTGATGGTTAGAGTTGATGGCAGATTACAACATTGATCTTCAGTACCACCCTGACAAGGTCAATATGGTACCAGATCCTTTAAGTCGTTTGCTGACGATCATGACCCTCATGGCTCAGTGGAGACTTCAGTAGGAGGTGAGGGATATTAGTATAGAAGTTCTTCTTCCAGGAGTCACCGCTTCTTTGATGATTCTTCACAATCGACATTGGTCGAGCGAATCAAGGCTGCATAAGCAGGTGACCCATTTCTTCAGAAGTGCAGAGAGTTAGCAGTGGCTGGTCTTCGACCGGAATTTATTATTCATGAGGACGGATCCTTATGATTTAGGAGTCATATCTACATACCAGGAGGAGATGTTCGAGAGGAGATATTATAGGAAGCTCACAGCTCACCGTATTCCATTCACCCAGAGGGTACGAAGATGTAAAACCTCATAAATTTGAATATTTTATGATAAATAATGATAAATAAGTTATATAGTAAAAAATAACATATTTTGATGCTTGAGTATGATAAGAAAAGATTTAAGATCAATTTAATATATATTTGTGAAAATATGAGTGCAAACGCACAAAACATGCACAAAGGCCAAAAGAGTGAAAATCTGGGAATAATGACCAGTTATGAGTTTCTATATTTTTTATACTAATTCAGTTAGAATCTAGAAAATTATAAAAGATCAAAGTTGTAAGTCTCTTCAACAGATTTCTAGCAAATTTTAGATCACCTTATTCTAAGGTCGGATGAGAAAGTTACAGCCAAAATACCGATGGTTGTTTTCCTAATCAGACTAGGTTTCCTGATTCGGGTCAAACAGGTTTATTTTGGGTTTGCCTCTATAAATACCTGTATTTTTTACGAAAATTCTTTTCTTTCATCATATCTATGAATCCTATCAGCCACACTCTCTCCTAAAAAACCCTAGACCTATTTCTTATGAGTTTGGAGAGCTTTGTGAAGCAAAACACCGACACGAGGGCGAGATCATCGACGTGTGGCGAGGGAGAACGGGTTGTTCATGCTCGTGGTTTGCTTGCTGATTGTTTCAGAGGATTGCACATAAGATTAAGGCAAGATCACTTACATCCAAACTCATCCCCATAGTTAAATAATTAGCTTAGAAGTTTAATTTGTGTTTACATGCTTAGATCTTAACCTAATGTGAAAAAGATTAGATTTTTATTGTTAGATCTTAAACAAATATTAGATCTACATGTTTTTCTTGCTGTTTATAATAGAAATATGATCATAATTTTAGGGTTACTTTTAAATTCATTTTTATCTTTTTAATCATGTGCTAATCATGTTTAAACCCTAATTTGACTTTTAATTGAGTTTGCATGTGGATTAAAGATGAGAAAACCCTAGGTTTGTGATACCTAAGTGTTAAAAATATGATTTAATGAATGTATATCTTTTCTAAGTTGTTTGGCAATCATGCTTATGTTTAATATGTTAAAAGTCCATGCTTTTAGATAGAATAATTTGAGTAATTAGGTTGGAAAAACCATAATTTGATTAACACAAGAGTTTGTTTTATGTTTTATGAAAGTTTAAGGGTTAATCATGTTTCTTGTTGCAAATTTTCATGCTATATATGTTGAGATTGTTTCTAGAAGTATGTATCTGCTGTTGTCATGTTTTCATGTTTGTTTCACATGTTTTAAACTAGTTTAGATCACAAAAATCGACATGAATACATCACAGTGTAGAAACTGCACAGTCTAGAAAATCTATCCATGGTCGACTGTGCCTAAATAGCGGTCGACCGCGTGCCAGGCAGCAGCCTGGGAGACCCTGAAAACCCATCACGGTCGACCGTCACATAATTGCGGTCTTCCGTCAACCTCTTTTGAGCCTGTGCATGTTTCGTTCGATTGTTTTGGTCTTCGAGCGAGTCTCTCGACCTTGTACCATTATATTACAACATTTATGAGTTGTTTAACATCTGAGATGATGATGAATACTAGTTATGGACATGCACACCGAGATATGTACACATACACTTAGTTTATGTTGTGTTAACATACTAAATATGAAGAGTAAACAAATATTATGTTTCCGAGATAGGTAGATGAAACCTATTTCCGCAGAGCGATTGAGTAAGAAATTATAAAAATATCGTCATATTATATTTTCAGGATAGGGAGATGAAACCTATTTCCACAGAGCGATTGAGTAAGAAATTATAAAAGTATTGTCATTTCATGTATTCGGGATAAGGAGATAAAACCAATTACCGCAGAGTGATTGAGTAAAAGTATTACAAGAGTATCGCTATTGCATAAAAAGATGCACATATATGTATTATCAGTTATAGTTACTCCTATGTTAGATTACCCATGAGTAGGGTACATTCTTTGATTCGTGGCATACAAGATATGGCCTATGGTGATTTTTCTGAGTTGGATGATTTTCTCTTATAATTGTGCCAACTACTTGAGAATGTAGTTCGAGATTTGTGACATTGGTCCTATATGGTTTAGGCTTAGAGTATTTCTTTTGAGTGTTGTTTTCATTCATAGAGTTGGAATTGGTATTTAGGGATTTACAATTTGAGACATATGGTATATATATGAGGGTTTCCTTGTTTGGATTATTTCGCTCGACGTACTACGTTTCGTCTTGTAGGTGTCTAAATATTAACTCCATTAGATATGGAGAAAAAGATATAGGTAGACTATGCTTAATAGATAGAACCTCCACTTCATCTAGCAGCCCTTCCCCTGGGGCGAATGGAGGTGATCTTGCTGTATCGCTCTGACGCTCTTATGGTTTTTCTTTTGTTTAAATTATATCTTTTAGGCAGATCAGAGTTTCGAAGAGCCGCAGGATGATGGAGTTCTAGCATAGTCCTTGTCGCACAGTTTTAGTAGTTGAAGCTCCACTATATAGTTATGTTCATTGTTCAGACTTTAGAGTTGTATTTATTTTATAGAGGCTGAGTGCCTTGGTGAGATTTCATTCGACTCATCGTGTTGAGATGTATTTTAGACTCAGAGATATTTTTATTTTATTTCAGTTAGGCTCATTTGTTGATATACTTCTTCTTTGCATATCTGGTTTTGTACTACTTATATTATTTGCCTGTATTGTACCTTCACCTATTTGTTGTTTCCACTAGAGAGATAGTGACTGTGATGGTGAAACATGTCGTATCATGGTGTTTGGTGCTTGGTAGGTTTGACAATCCGGGTTTTACTTTGGAATGTAGCCTTATGTGAACCCTGCGGCATCACAGTTGGTATCAGAGCTCTAGTTCCAGTATCCTTAGGATCATTCTTGTGTCAAATTGTGGAGCTAGGATAGAATTTCCTAGGATTCATGTATAGAGTCCGCTAGGAATTTTTAGAATGAGTGAGGACAATATATGCATATATCTCAAAATTTTAAAATTTTTTATGATAATTATTTTATGTTGAGTTAAAGTATTTGCGTGAATACTATATGCTATGAATACTTATTGTGATACGTTATATATATATATGTATATATGTTTCCGATGTCATTTACTCTGTCCATTAAGCTCTCCTCTTGATATTATAAATATTGGGACGATGATATGGTTGAGATAAAACTCATACCCAGAGAGCTAGGCAAGCAGAGCCCGAGCCGCTCCACAATATCTGATCGAACTTATAGCACCATTTGCAGTAAGATTTTGTAATACTCGAGGAGCGAGAGGCACATCCGTTTTCGTTAGCAGTATTATTTTTTGGAGTTGCACCACTAATTGTACCAGTCATACCTATTGAAGAGGCAATACCAATAATTTCATCATCACCGGAGAATGGTAACAAAGGATTGCAACGACTTTGGATTTTCGCAGGAGCAGCGAATATCACTTATTTGGAAAAATTTTGTTTACTTCTTCGACAAGCAGTTAGAGCTAGTTCGATTAAAGCAATGAGATATGCCTATAGTTAATAATAAAATCAAGACCAGCATGATGGAAATGACAAGGGAAAGAGGCCTAATGTAGGATCTAGAGGACACAGCAGCGGGGTAAGAATTTGTACCATCAGCAACAAAGACATTATAAGAAGAGAACACAACATGATTCGATAGCAACGTAGCAGCGCAGGATTCGGGATACATGATACAATTGTAACAAGATCAAACATAGAGTGAAGGATTGTCACAGTACACCAGCAGGAGACCAGCATGACAGAGGTCAGGGTTAATAGTCTTAGAGCTGTAATTATGGCCAGCATCGAATGATAGACGTACTACCGGTTTTCCCGAGGATTTAGGGGCCAATAAGCCATAATTACACTATTCAGAGTATTCATCTGCATCAGATGGACCCATGTGTTTCATTGCCAGTAGCGCAGCAGGCGCCGACCACGAGCAGAGTTTATTTAGTCGCGCCACGTGATCATAGTGCGAACAGAGTTTTCGTAGTAATTTCTTATCCAGCTCGAATCTTGTTTGATTCAGGAACTTCGTATTCTTTCATATCTCATGCCTTCATGTATAGGCTTCAGTTAGTTACACATCCCTTAGATGTTCTGTTATCAGTTTCTACTCCTCTATGGGAGGTGTCCTTATTAGAGAGTATATGTACGAGGTGTGTCATCAGTATAGATGAGTTTGAGTTCATCTTTGACCTGGTCGTTTTGTGGATGTCGAATTTCGACGTCATTCTTGGTATGAAATGGTTATCATCCTACAATATTAGTAACGACTATTTTGCTAAAACAGTACGCTTGTGAGCATTCATTAGGATTGTATAGATAGTAGCAACCTCATAGGGTAACCAGAACACGGAGTCATTTTTGACATATGTCGAGGAGGTGATGATACGGGATCGGGGTACAGTTTTGAGCGAGACCGGAGTCATCTCAGAGTATCAGGATGTCGTTCAGGACAGACCTACATTTTCTCCAGTGAGAGAGATTGTTTCCCTACATCGAGTTGCAGCAGGCACCGTGTTAGCCCTTATGTTTTGATGATGTTTTACAACCATCATTATCGGTACTAATAGCTTATTGAGTGTAAATGTAGTAAATTCATTTATCAAGCATGTTAATGCCACAAATGGAGGATTGGATGGAATATGCGCTACAATGATAATATCCAAAGGAGGA
>BQKN01063689.1:0-32999 GCA_022839385.1 Asparagus kiusianus
AAACCTTCAAATTGCTCTTCATCTCCATCCTCATCATTCAACAAAGAGGAGAAAGAACAAATTTAAAGTGGAGAAAAATTATTTTTATTAATTGTATCTAAAGTTACAATTTTTGGAAGGCCTTCTTAATTAAGAGTAGCCCTCCTCTCCAAAAGGAGTTACAAAATTTTTCACACCATTAACCCCTCACTCTCTACCCCTATTTATAGTAATCATCAATGAATATGAGCCATTGGATTTGTCTTGAGCCCCAAGCAACAATCTCCACCTTTGAATTTGCTTTTTGTTCTTCTCTAGCCTAACATAGGAGGCCCATATGATTTTCAAAAATAAATGAAAATCAAGTTGGTCCATGAAGAGTTTCTGCAGCAATCAAGTCCGGCCCAATTCAATTCTTGCATCCAAGTCCAACTTGAATAAACAGCACCGGTCCATGAGTTTGCACTTCATTTTTAAAACAAAATCAAGTCCGGTCTCTTCCATTCATTTATTTGAGAAAGAATGCAACAGGTCCGGCCCAATTCAATCCTTGCAACCAAGCACCGGTCCATGAAGTTTGCATTTCTTTTTCAAAACAAAATCAAGTCCATCTGCAGCAACCAACCATATTCATGATAGCTCCAATTGATTTTAAAAAAATATAAAAACAAGTCCGGCCCATTCTTTGTCCGGCCCACTTGCATTTGGCTTCATGGACTTGTAATCTTTGCATCCAATTGATTTTCAAAGTCTGCAGCACAGTCCGGTCTTGTAATCTTTGCATAAAAGTCCAATTCATTCCAACTCTTGGCATCCAAGTCCATTCCAACTCTTTAGTGTAATCATTTTTTTATGGGCTTTGGGCCTTTTAAAATTCAAATATTTCACTTTGGCTTCTTGAATTTCTCTTATTTCTTCATTTACTCAAAGGCCTTTGTTGAGAGATGGGATTTTTTAGGATTTATTCTTCATTAACCTGTAATTAAAGATAAAAGCAATTATTAGTGGTATATTTATTCATATAAAATAGATAATGAGGGTATAAATTTGTAATAAAATGTGATTATCAGTTTTCCAGCTCACCGAAAATTTTACAACACTAACAATGTAACAACAAATGATTTGTTCTCTAATACAAGACGAGAACTCAATTAAGCATAACTTAATGTTACAATCTCTCACAACCCTAATATAATATGTATGTAAATACTAAAAGCTCAATGTGGGTGTGTGTAACAAAGAGATTAATCAAATCTTAAACTCAATATAAAACTAGCTTTAACAATGAAAATCAAACAAATAGATATAAAGCTAGAAATAGAGTTTAGAAAACTTCTCAATAGATCAAGAGGTAGAGGAAGAATAGTTGGATGCTCAAATACCAATGGTTGATCTCCTCAAGCTCTTGTGAAATTGATTTTACAAAACAAACTCTCAATTTGCTTAAAAGCTTTTTAAACAAAACTTAAACCAAACATAAACCCTTGTTAATAATTGTTTAAAACATTTCTTGGATTTTCCATGAGAACTGAGATCAATGGGGGTATTTTTAGCCTCCCAATACCTCAGCCAAAAGCCTAACAGAAATGACAAAAAAGCCAACAGAATTGAAAATCAGATTCTGTACAAAATGATCGTTGGAGTGAACGGCGGTCGATCGTGAAAATCTCGCGGTCGACCGCGAGCCACTTTCGAGGCTCAGAAAATTCCAGAAATTTTGATGGTCGACCGTGAGAATTTTTGAACTGATGGTTGACCATGACGGTCAACCGCGAAAGTTGCTGTTGGCTCCGTAGGTTAAAAACAAAGGCGCGGTTGACCGTGACGGTCGACCGTAAAGTGACATATGAGAAAATAGGTTTGAAAGTTGATTTTTTGATTTTAAAACCCTATTTAAAACTATCAAATAAATTCAGAAAAATATAAAACTTTGGGAAATGATTGTAGACATGATAATACACATGTTACAAAAAATGGTTTTTAGAAAAGACCTCCCAAATGAAAAATATCATCATTTTGCAAAATAGTCCAAAACATAAAAATGTAAACCCATGAGTTTTGACATTTTTAGCTTAACCATGTTTTGAAACAATACAAAATGACTTTATAGACTTGAAAAAATATGTAAACTATTATTATGAAGTCTATAAATAATGAATATAGTATTTTCACAAATACAATAGAATATGAAACATATGAGTATGAATATGAATATATATTTGTTTCATATCTATGAAATTAAACCAAACCAATTTATCCACGTAAAAACAAACATGTATGAATATAAATATTTATTTATATGCTAGTAAAAACTTTGTTTGTGGATAAACAAAAAATCAAAATGTGTATATATATATAACTATATATATATATACATGGAAACCAATAAAATATGTGTGTATATGATATTGAGCTTAAAGTACTTAACACACATAATATAACACCTAAACTAAAGTACCCAAGCTATAATCTTGATCTTCAATAAGCTCTTCTTGGTAATCTTGCGGATGAAGCTTGAACTTGGATCTTCAACTTGAATTGTATGACTTCACTCTACAATTCCGCCAACCTCCATTGGATATGATCGTGAATACGGAATTCCATCCAACCTCCAACATGTTGTTTGTCTACAATAAATAAAATTATACAAACACTAGACAAACAACATTAGAAGTAAATTGTTTGTTAAACATCATCAAAATAAGAAGGCCAACAATCTCCCCCTTTTGGTGATGGCAAACAATTTACAAAAAGGATATATGCATCAAAGGAAATGAATATACAATATTATAATTATCATGCATATAAACAAAAAGAATATACTCACAATATTTCTCCCTCTTTGATAACATTAAAAAAGGGACAAAAGGATGAAGAGAGCGAAAGCTCCCCCTATCAATATGCATGGGTGAGTATAAAAACAATAATAGAAAAGGGAAGACTCCCCCTATCAAAATGCCTCATGAATGTATGAAATGAATGCTACAGCATACATATGTGAGAAAGCATAGATTAAAAACATGCTAAACATAACTCACAAACAAAAAAGATAATGAGAATACATATAAATATGTTAATATGAAAGAAGTGTCTCATTGCACAATTTTAAAAACATAGTGTATAAAAATAGATTTATGAAATCAAAAGATAGAACATGAGAATCACGCAAAAAATTTTCAAATCAACCAAATGAAATCATAAATCAAAGTGTAAATCCAAGAACAATGTTTGATCAATAAAGAAGACTTTCTTTGTAGGACTTGATCAAACCACTCATAGAGTACATTATAAAGCATATTTGAAATCTGAATCATCTATTGGTGCTTATATAATGAATTCGAAAGAACAAATCAAAGCAAAATTTTCATAGTTCAAAAGTAACATACAAGAATCATGAACTATGGATTTAAAAAAAATTTAAGAGTATAAAATCAAACCATCATTGATTTTCAAAAATCAAGAGAGGCAACCATATATCAAGCTCTTAAGCTTGTTCCAACCCATATAAGGACTTTTAGTACCCGATAAACAAGATTTGGGAATAAACACCCAATAAACCTGGGGGGGCTTATATAAACACAAACCTCTCATCAAAACAAAACCAATAATCATGAAAACAAAAGAATTTGATCAATTAAAAAAATTGTTTTCATGTTCAAAAGTTTAAAGTATAATTTTTTAAAACCAAGAAAAGAGAAAAATAAAAACACTAAAATTCTTGGTTTAAAATCAAATTTGTTTTGGTACCCAAATATTCTTGGTACCAAAAGGTTTAGGGACAAGACCCCTATCATTTAAGCTCAAAGCCCTAGGGTTATGAACTCGTTTGGACACGTATAGTGCACTAACACGGTCAAAGCAATAATCACTCAAATAACCCTTCCGATTGCAATTTGTGCAGATCCATTTATTTTTGTGGACCATTAGCTCGTGCACGAGTAACATTTGCTAACATAGATGGTCTTTTAATATTATTTTACAAATGTGAAATATTTTGAAACAATGTTTGTTTACTTAAAATATTTTGTGATTTAGAAACTTTTTATAAATCAAAATAAAACTTAGCTAAGTGACCAACTCTACCACAAAAATCACAATGATACACATTAGCATGCTTATGATGAACAATGGGTGCATGTGTGTGTACATGTGATAAAGAAGAAGCCTTATGAGATGCACATGGAGTATTAGCAATCTTAGGTTTGTGTGCATCATAGCAAAATTTAGTAAGGTGGCCTTTACAACCACAAATAGAGCATTTGTAAACTTTTCTATACAAGTGTGCATAGTGTGTGTTTGATTTAGAAGTGTCAACATGGGACTTTGCACACAAGTCCATAAGCTTCTTATGGTTAATAATGCATGAATTAAGAGTTGAATCTAAAAAGGCAATATGATTTTTAACATCATTCAACTCATCGTTAGGCACATATGTATAAACATTAGAAGTAGAACATAAATAGTCATTTATGAAAGAAGCAGTATCATTTTGTATGTCCTCTACTTCTAACATGGCAATATTTTTAACATGAGATAAGCTAGTGATGGATAAGGTTAATTTTTTATTTTTCAAATTTAACATATCATTGTTTTCTTTAAGCATAATATTTTCTTTTGTAATAACATCAAATTTGGAACCTAGCAACTCATGATCGGATTTAAAATTAACATGCTTGCTTTTCAAATCTAGAAAATTATTATGCAACTTAGTGTAGGCATGTATTAATCTATCATATGCACAAGCGAGTTCATTGATGGATATATCACTATCAGATTCTGAATCGCTTACCATACTAGGGTTATCCCCTAGTGGACGTGTGCATGATGCTCCACTATTACTTGAAGTCGATTCCGCCACAATGCGTCGAATCTCTTCCAAATCTCCTTGATGTGCTTCAAAAGTTTCCAAATTATGTAAGCACTATCAAATTGAACAAGTTCATTAGAAATACATGGTTCAAAAGCATTATGCAAGAGTTCTAACATTAACTTGTTCATTATAAACATTTTCTTATCATGATTGCTCCACTTGGATTTCTCAGATGTGGGCACAATATAAGCACAATCAATAACTTCCCATAAGTTAATATTTCTAGATTCAACAAATATTTTAAATTTAGATCACCATTGAGCATAAGGGAAATTTCTATGTTTTGGAGCACTATTTGGATTATAGCCTAAACGAAATACATTTATATTCATGATATATATGTGAGTATATGCAAGCAAGACAAATGTAATCATAACTAGATTAGCACAAATAAGATAACTTGGATCTTTAACTCAAGGCGATTAGTCCGTAAATCAAAGAGCACTAAGCTCTGATACCAATTGTTAGACCCTAGAGGGGGGAGGGGTGATTAGGGTCTTATGCTAATCTAATCCGATTTTATGCTAATTAAAGCTAATTAACAAGTTATCCTAGTAAGTATGAAATACAACAAGATATGTGAGCTAGGATAAGCAATATGAACAATGAGATATGTGAGCTAGGATAAGCAATATGAACAATGAGCTAGGATAAGCAATATAAACAATCGAAAGTGGCTCGTAAGTATGAATTTACTTAAAAGTTTTTTAAACAAAACTTAAACCAAACATAAACCCTTGTTAATACTTGTTTAAAACATTTTTTGGATTTTTCATGAGAACTGAGATCAATGGGGTATTTATAGCCTCCAAAACCTCAGCCAAAAGCCCAACAAAAATGACCAAAAAACCAACAAAATAGGAAATCAGATTCTGTACAAAATGACCATTGGAGTGAACGGTGGTCGACCGTGAAAATCTCACGGTCGACCACGAGCCACTTTCGAGGCTCAGAAAATTCCAGAAACTTTGTCGGTCGACCGTGGCGGTCGACCGTGACAGTCGACCGTGAGAATTTTCAAGCTGACGGTCGACCGTGAAAGTTACTGTTGGTTCCGTAGGTTAAAAACAAAGGCGCGGTCGACTGTGGCGGTCGACCGTAAACTGATATATGAGAAAACAAGTTTGAAAGTTGATTTTTTGATTTTAAAACCCTATTTAAAAATATCTAATAAATTTAGAAAAATATAAAACTTTGGAAAATGATTGTAGATATGATAATACACATGCTGCAAAAATTGGTTTTTTGAAAGGACTTCCCAAATGAAAAATATCATTATTTTACAAAATAGTCCAAAACATGAAAATGTAAACACATGAGTTTTGATATTTTAGCTTAACCATATTTTGAAACAATACAAAATAATTTTATAGACTTGAAGAAAGATGTAAACTATTGTTATGAAGTCTATAAACAATGAATATAGTATTTTCATAAATATAATAGAATATGAAACATATGAGTATGAATATGAATATATAATTGTTTCATATCTATGAAATTAAACCAAACCAATTTATCCATGTAAAAACAAACATGTATGAATATAAATATTTATTTATATGCTAGTAAAAACTTTGTTTGTGGATAAACAAAAAATCAAAATGTGTATATATATATAACTATATATATATACATAAAAACCAATAAAATGTGTGTCTATATGATATTGAGCTTAAAGTACTTAACACACATAATAGAACACCTAAACTAAATTACCCAAGCTATGATCTTGATCTTCAATAAGCTTTTCTTGGTAATCTTGCGGATGAAGCTTGAACTTGGATCTTCAACTTGAATTGTATGGCTTCACTCCACAATTCCGCCAACCTCCATTGGATATGATCGTGAATGTAATAAATAGAATTATACAATCTCCAACATGTTGTTTGTCTACAATAAATAGAATTATACAAACACTAGACAAACAACATTAGAAGTAAATTGTTTGTTAAACATCATCAAATAAGAAGGCCAACATAACTGCGCCATAATATCGAGGCGCTGTGGAGTGTTCGAGCTTCTCGGTTTGTCTTTTCCAATCGTTGATTGAATCGAGACTGCCTCGGGTTCTGGCCCTCTTGGTATAACGACTCTTTCTCCTTTAGCTTTTGCTGAGTTTTTTCGACTGGTGCCGGGGGAGTCGTGACCACCCCCATTTCCGCTAATGTCTTGGAGGGAATGGTTTTAGTTACCCCCTATTTCGCTAATTGATCAGAAGCACTCGGATACTTGAAATGGTACTTATTTCAACTCCTGGTAGCAAAGACCTCTTGCTCATCTTCAAAGAGTGGGAAAGTAGGAATTTCTTCATCATTTTCTTCTGGAATAGCTACAACTCCATAACAAGACTTTCCTTTCCCCTTTGATTTCTTTTTAGATGATGACCCAGCCTACTATTCATCTTCGATCAAATCAAGATGGACCCAGAGAATCTCGCCATTTGGGGCTGTGTGTGGCATAAGTCCTTTCTGGCGTTGTTTGTGAGGATCGTCGTTGACGGTCTTCACCGCTACATTTATCGCGAGCTCAGGCTGGAACCAGTCAAAGGAATAGATCCGAAGCTAATTGATACGGTATTCGCACCCACCTTCTTCTCCTTGGCCGATTTCACTATAAGGACTCCAACATCGATCAATGCTTAGATCTTATCCTTAAGGGCGTAGCATGATTTGGTAGGATGATGCACAGCTCTGTGGAATGCGTAGTATTTCGGGTCATTAACCTTCTTAGCGTCTTCCTGATCTTGGATTAGAGGTAACTTGATTTTGTTATTCTCCACAAGGTATTTGAAGAGACCAGAAACTTTGTCCTCCCTGAAAGAATAAACTTTTGGAAATTTTGGTTCAGTAGTCTTTGGCTTTTGTTTGTTGTCATTGCGATTGTTGACGCCCCTTTTGTGGTTGCTGTTGCTATTGCGGTTGTAATTCGAACGTCTGGTTTGCATCCACCGCATTTGCTTGGGCTTTCCCTTTACCTCGAGGAACAAAATTCTGCTTCGGGGTATTAGCCGCCGTTTGACCTCTTTTGGCCTTCTTCCTTTTGAGGAAACACTCGGCTCGTTCTCCTCGCACTTTCAAGTCCTTCCAAGTCTTGGACGGCGCCATTCCCATAGCTTCTAAGATATCTAATGAAAGGTTGTTGTGACAAGTCTCGAGGATAAAACTTTCACTAACTGGATCTCAACAATTCATCGTCTTGTTCCGAAATCTTTTAACGAAGTTCTCCACCAACTCTCCATCCTTCTGTTTCTCATCGAACAACGTTCCGATTGAAACTTCGGTATCATCATCGAAGAAATTCGTAAGAAACATGTCTTCCATGTCGTCCTAATCATTGATACTCCCCGGCTTGAGGCGGCGATACCAATTGAAGGCTGCTCCACGAAGAGTACCCACGAATGACCGTACTATTAAAGGTTTATTGCCAGAGATTATCCCCAAATGGGACTTGAAATATATCAAATGCTGGGTGGGGGAACCCTTCCCATCGAACAGCGTGAAGTTAATCAGATTAAACTTTGCTGGGTATGGGATTGACTCCTATTCCCTTAGGTATGGACACGGTATTTCAGACTTCTTTACCTCCTGAGAACTCATCAACGCATTGATTTTGCTCTCCAAGTCCCTCATCTTCTTATCCTCGTTTATATCTTTCTTTGAACGATTACGGGGAGAAGTGACATGGTCTTCCTTTATATTGTTGTCATCTGAGGACCCACCCCTAGCATTGTTATCAACGGGATGGGCTTCCATATTGGCGTTCTCATTCGCTTCCTGATCACTGTCAACCTGATTAGGATTATTACGATGGCTGGACTCTCCCTGCTGATTCGTCAGCGCCGCAATTTATTGGCTGTGCATATCTCTCATTTCCTGCATAGCCATCTCCGTTTCAAATTTAAAATTCTCCTTCTGCTTGGTTAAAGCCTCATCGAGAATTTTAGCCATTTGTTCAGCATTAATCATGAATGATTATAAGATTATCCTGCGCTAGATGCCGTATCATTAGAAGCTAACGTCGAGAAAGCATCTGACGTTTCATCGTTCGAGGATCGTGACCTTCTGGGTCTAGGTCTGGCAGTTCTAGATCGCAAGTCTGACAGTTCCAGATCATAGCCAAGTCATGCGCTGAGATACTTCTGCAAAAGGTTCAGGACTGAAGCATCACATAGATTTGCCTTTGTCGACCATGTTAATAGTAACTCGCGAGAGCTTGTTACTTGTGCTGGTTGACCTTCTTCTGCGGAAATGCCTCGGCTTAGCCTTGGATGTTCCAGTGGAGATTCTTTCAAACACCGAAACCCTTTGTGGGTCCTTATGACAACAGCATTCTGACAACACTACATTGATTATCTTGGCACACGGACAGTACGAGTCTGTGTCTTGGGTATTTCTTTTTCGGGATTTATTCGCACCCCTAGCCCGATAATACAACTTGTCGGTCTGATGATCGGAGCAACCCATCGTGTGTTGGCACGACTTCCCAGGTATAACATCGTCATTGGACGAATATGTTTCCCGCTGGTGATATGACTCTTCATTAGCATCTCCAAGAGTCACTCGTTCAGATTTACGCCTTTGCGAGCGTGAAACTCTAACGGGCTCTTAGACTTCGACTCGCAATCCGATGTGGTCGGTCATAGGGGCTTTCTCTTTGTTGTTATTAGGGGGATTAGTATGACCCCAGCTTGAATCGTTGTTTGGGTACCTTTCAATGGCCCCAATCGCTTCTTCACAGGTGCTTTACCTTAATCTTCGGGGAGAGGACCAAGGCGGTCCTTCAGAGAAACTCTGAATTTGGTGAGATTCACGCTACCGTATGGCTCCGTTGGGAGTACGGGGATAGGGGAAACGAGATCTAAAGTTGACGAAGACCAAACGGTAACTTCGTCCACGTTTGCCTTAGGCGCTGACTTTGCCTTTGGCACCCACACTCATTTGTGCTTGGGTGACTTTTTAACCGCCTCTTCCTTCTGCATTTCTTTTCTTTTTATAGAAGGACTCGGGTGTGTGCAAGTAATGCGTGATGCTTCTGGATTCGCTCCTCAAGGGTAAAGCGGGCCCTTTTGATGTGGACCCATGCATTCTTCTCTGCTTTGGAGGAAGGGTTGTTTGCTCACCGTTGTTGTTCTCGGTGCTACCTAGATTTCAGATCCATATTATAGCGGATCCCGTCCATTGGCTCCAAAGCCTTGGCCAGTTGACGCATAAGGCATTAGCGTCATCTTTGGCGCGCTCTCTTCGACAGAGTTGGCACGTCTTCACCAGCTAAGCTTTTGCTAGAGGGGAGGCCCAGATCTACAGCTTGGACTGTAGGCGTCAAAAAATGCTGATAGATATCTAAACATAGAGAAGATCACCAAAAAAATCATAAGTATGGACTGTCTCTTAGCGAGACATTGTTTGCTGTCTCGCCAGTAAGACAGTGTTTGCTGTCTCGCCAGCGAGACAGAGTTTGCTGTCTCGCTAGCGAGACAGTGTTTGCTGTCTCGCCAACGAGACAACTTTGAAATGGTCAAAATTGAATCAAATAACTACCACCCACGTGTCCATTAACTGTCAAGGGACGTGAAAAACATCGTGGGCGAAAATTACGTGAATAACTGCCAAAATAACGGAGTTTGAAACGTGGAAAAGCGGTTACAGCAAAAACTACCAGGCGGTTAGTTTTTCCGGGATAGTATTTACTGTCTCGGAGGCCGAGACAGCAAACACTGTCTCGGCTGCTGAGACAGTAAACACTGTCTCGTCGGCTAACTTCTTCGTTTTGTTGTGTTTTTTAGTTATGTATCCTAGAGGCTATAAATACCCCCTAGGGTCATTACTGATGAGGATCGAGCATTTTAGAGAGCAATTCAGAGCAGAGAGAGCAGACAGAATAGTTCTTGGTGTGATTCCTTGAGATTCAAGCTCTGACTTGATCTTAAAAAGAGTAATCGTCTTACTTTGATAAGATCTTTACTTCAAATTCCTACTTCGATAAATGAAGAATCACTAAACCCCTTCACGATCTGTGATTTGGTGGTCCATGAGCCAAAGCACTCCCGGCACAGGCAAAGTCCCACAAAACAGGATTCGATAACGATTTCTGTGTTATTTTCTCAAGAGTTGTAATTTTTATTTTGTTGTGTAAAAGAAGTCTTATAAAAAGGCTATCTCTTTCGAATTTGTTGTAATCGATCGAAGATATAATGAATTCCATGACAACAGCAACTTTTGGCGAAAACAAACTGGCGACCACAGTGGGAGCCAGCGGCCTCGCTGCCGAGGCCGTAGTGTCGCAACCGATCAAGATCGTGATCAATGAAGAGATCGAATATGAGTTCGATCAGGAAAAATTCGAGGAGTACCTGTCATCCTCATCCTCAAAACCTTCCTCACCTCGTAAGTATAGGGAGGTTTCATCTTCCAAGAAAACTTTCAAGTCTGCAATGCTGATGAAGACCGCAAATGAAGGTTCTTGCCCGATCGCTGCTAAGAAATATACCTGCAACATCCCTGCTCCAAATGACTCTGCACCAATTAAGGAGTCGTTGATTAATGGCTCACTGGTGCTGACAAAGAGGGCTCGTCAGAGACAACGCCAGCGCCGTGCTCATCAATTGGCTAAGGCCTTACAACAAACCGAGGGGGTCCATTACTATGCGGACCTAGAGTCGAGGAAGCATAAAATGGTTCAGTTGCCTCAACGGCAAAATAATCACATTTCTGCACAGCTTACGATGGAGGAATGGACTCTCGTCAAAAGGGCTCGTTCAACCCTTAAGGAACGTATACAAAAGCGTCAGGTGAAGGCCGCCCGTGCCCGCACCCTTCGTCAACAAACACAAGGAACTAAGAGGGAAATGGTGTTTGAAAAGCCACCAAAAAACCGTAAAGTTTGGATTCCGAAGACGCCGCAAACATCCGTTCCGGGCCCGTCTACTGCATCACCAGCAAAACCCTAGGTTAATCCAGACTTATCAAAATTCAAGATCACAATGGCGGATCACCTCGATACTTCGGCTGACGATCGAGGCAAAGCCCCAATCAAAGAACATTCGGATCCAGCAAATAAACCTTTAGTGGTTTCCTATGCAGGGGGTCGTAAATACCCTCCTATCAGAACTACACAAGTCCAAAACGAGAAACTGTCAGTTCACTCTCGTTTAGGACCAATGAAAATTCCATGCCCGCCAAGGGGTGGATTTAAGAATTTAACCTTGGATCGCCCAGAGGCGACAACTAGTCGTCCTGCGCATGTTAACAGGGTTCAAAAGCAAAAGATAGGTTGCTCAAATCATAATAATGATGAGCTGTACTATCAAAATAATAACTACTCAAGGAAAAGAATTGTCTGAGAAGATGAGTCTCACTGCGCCTGTGAGAGGCCCATTAAGGCAGTCTTGACAGAATGCGGTTGCTCTGAAACTAAGCCAACAAGAGTCTCCGTATTTCAAAGACTTTCCACTGAAACGCCAAAACTCAAAATGAGGCGCTTCAACAAGAAGAAATCTGTGATTCAACGAGATGAATTCCCTGAGGTCACTATTAACATGACCGGCAGAGGAAAGCAACTATTAGTCAACCCTGACCCTGATTTCTCTCCGGAAGGGAGAGTTGAGCGGGGTCTCTCTCAAAGAATGTCGCGGTTACAAAGAAGAGCCAACCGACGTAAAGATTACAAAAGAATGCATGAAGGGTTATCTTCAGAGGAGGAACTGTCAGATACTTGCTCTGTCGTTGCCTCGGACGACACCACATCCAGTGTTGGGCGAGCTAGAGAATCATTCGCAATCACGCCGGATCAATTGGCTCAGATACTACAGGAAGCGTTAGCTAAACAACGCGAGGAAATTAGAGCTGAAATTAAAACCGAAATAGAGTTGACAATGCAGCAGATGCGAGATTTGCAAGCTCAACAACATCAACCGGAGTAGAGCCAAAAGGCAGAATCCAGCCAGCGTAACGTTATACCTGTACGTATAGATGAGGTGGATAATAAAGCAGATGAGATTATCTTTGTTGATCATCATCTGGATAAAGACAATTTCGGAAGCGGTCCGGCCAAATCATCTACTCAACCTCCTCAAATCTACTTGAAGAAGAGTGAGGAAGAAGACAAGAAGATGCAAGATCTTGAGAGCAAAGTCAACGCCCTAATGACGGCCCAAGAAGTGAAGAAAATGGGCATTCTATACTCGTACCCGAGGGAATGCGATCTGATTCCTTATCCTCCAAAATTTAATTTGATTAACTTTACTCCTTTTGATGGCAGCGGTTCACCCACTCAACATTTAATCTACTTCAAGTTGCATCTTAGCGCGATATCCGGAAATGAAGCCTTGATGGTCCGGTCATTCGTAGGAACCCTTCGTGGGCCTGCCTTCGATTGGTACCGACGCCTTAAACCTGGAAGCATCACTAGCTAGGAGGATATAGAAGGATTGTTCCTCACCAATTTTTTTGACGACGACACTGAGGTCTCTATTGGCACTTTGTTGGACGAGAAGCAGAAGGATGGGGAGTTAGTTGATGTCTTCATCAAGCGGTTCCGGAACAAAGCGGTAAACTGCCGAGATCCACTCACAAAAGAGTTTATCCTACAGACATGTCACAATAACTTGTCGCTGGATGTGTTAGAAGTCATAGGGTTGTGCCTTCTAAAACTTGGAAAGAGTTAAAAGTGAGAGGTGAACAAGCCGAGCGCTTTCTTAAGAGAAAGAAGTTAGAGAGAGGACTGCCACAAGATAATCCTCAAAAACAGAACTTTAACTCTCGAGGCAAAGGGAGAGGGTCTGGGGCTACTGTTGATGCACATCAAACATCACAACAACCACAGCAGTCATCCTTCTAATTAGCACCGAATCAGAATAAACAGACTCCGAGGCAACCTAAGACTTCAGAGCCCAGATTCCCGAAGGAGTATTCGTTCAAAGATGATGAAGTTCCGGTTATCTTCAAATATCTACTGGATAACAATAAGATCAAGCTTCCACCGATCACAAACCAAGAAGAAGCGAAGAAAACTAATGATCCAAAGTACTGCGCATATCACTGAAGGATCCACCATCCCACTAAGGCGTGTTATGTCTTAAAAGACAAAATACAAACCTTAATCGATGTTGGTATCGTGACACCGAAACCAAAGGAGAAGAAGGTAGGTGCAAATGCGGTGTCTATTAGCTTCGGATCGGTTCCTTTATCCTTGTTTCAAGCCGAGCCAGTATCGAAGGTCAAGATGCAAACCATCAACGATGACCCTTATGGACAGCGCCAAAAAAGATTTGTGTCACACACGACCCCTAACGGTGAAATCCTTTGGGTTCATCCGGATTTGCTTGAAGATGAATAGTGGACGACATCCACATCGAAGAAGAAGTTAAAAGGCAAGGGAAAAGAAAAGTCCTATTACGGAGCCTCGGTAATTCCTGAGAAGAATGATGAAGAGATATCAGCTTTACCACTCTCTGAGGGAGAGCAGGAAGTTTTTGCTACTAGAAGTGGAAACGAATACAGTTTCAACTATCCAAGCGCATCCGAGCAATTAGCCGAGCAGGGGATAGAGAAAGCTATACCTACCAAGACTTTGACAGAGCTGGGGGTGGTTACAACCCCACTTTTAGCAACCGAGAAACCTCAGAAACTTGCTAAGCAAAAGGAGAAGGAACCCCAACACAAAGAGGTCCAAGTTTCGAGGCAGTCTCGTTTCAATCGACCGATTGGACGAGACAAACCGGAAAGCTCGAACACTCCATACCGTTTCAATGTCATGGCTCAGTTAGCTAATATCCCAGCAAGGATCACGCTGTACAAATTACTTCGCCTTTCAAAGGATACCAGAGAAGCTTTGCAGGAAGCCTTAGCTGATTCTGAGGTATTTCTTACTCAGATTAAGCCGATCTCTGAGGAGCCAGGGTCATCAATTCAACACTGCAACTTAGCAGCCACAAAGTTTCCTTGCATTGCTTTTACGAAAGAAGATATGCAAGTTAAGAACTCGAAGCATGATAGGCCTCTATATTTCACTGGATATATTGGCTCGAGCGTTGTCAACCGGATCCAAGTGGACCCGGGTTCCGCTGTCAGCATTATGCCGCTACGATTGATGTACCACCTCAGAATCCCCACCAACAAGCTAGCCTCCAAAGGAACTGTTATCTACGAATTTAACACTAGTGGGTCAAGACCATTGGGGAAAATCCGAGTGAAGTGTCAGCTTGGAGATTTGAAGTCAGAGGTCACTTGCTATGTGATTGATGCTAAAACTTCATATAACTTACTGTTGGGTCGCCCATGGATCGACAGTAATCTTATAGTTCCCTCCACCCTCCATCAGTGTCTGAAATATGTCGACACTAACAACGAGGTTAAGACGGTGGTCACGGATAAGCAACCGTTTAAGGGATTAGAAAATTATTTTACTGACTCCCTTCTTTACGGTGCTGAATCCGATACTGAACCATCAGCCCATGGTACGGACAGCGGAGAAGAAGCTGATGCCGAAGCCGGGCTCGATTATAGTGAAGGTCTTGTACTAAATGACATTGAACCTCTTGTAATCGATCTTGACGGTGGTGAATCGTCGGATGAAAGTTGTAACTGGCAACTTACCGATGAAATAATAAAGGATGATTTAGAGTACTCGCATTGTCTCAATGATGTAATGCAGGAATTGTATGACGACCCTAGTTTACACATGCCACTTCGTTTGTCTTGTACGACAACGAAACATATCCAAAGTTCATTTGGAACAACTATGATCCTACCCGCAAAGACAGGGGGTGAAAAAGAAATAGTTTTTGGAAAAAGGGGAACCATCCCCTACTCCAGATCTTTTCTTGAACATTAATTCAGATGAAGAAGAACCCGGGCAACATTTTTCTCGGTATAGTTTACAAGCAAATAGTTACATGAGGAGGCAAGGCTATGACCTCTCGCTCGGTGAAGGTCTTCATTTTGGTCAAGGTGTCAGGGTTCCACCCCGTCCTACCTACGTACCAAAAAAAACCGGATAATTATTAAAGTCATAAAAGAGGTCTAGGTTATGCTTCGTCATCTGATGACGAATATTGCTAACAGATCATTAGCCAACTAAGAAATAATAGTGGGCATTCATCTGATGCTTCAACATGGGATTCTGACGTGAGCATTGGAGAGAGATTCAAAGCCCTAATGTCGAACATTGCGACAGTTAATCCTTCCACAACCGAAGGAGACGATCAGTTGCCTATTTGGGAAGATCCCTGGATGCATTACATGAATATCCAATACGGCGATCGATTTGAGCAAAGAGAACCTCTAACTGAGGATAAAGTAGTCCAAATTAGTATGGGTGACGAAACTAATCCGAAACCTATATTTATCAGCGGTGATCTTCCACCGAATGAGAAAGAAGAACTAATTACCCTCATTCGAGAGTATATCGACGTGTTCGCTTGGAATTACGAAGATATGTCGGGACTCGATCCAGATGTAGCAATGCACAGCCTTAACATTAATCCGGATGTTAAACCCGTCAAGCAACAACAGAGACGGTTTCGTCCGTAAATTATGGAGACAATAGAAACTGAAGTCAAGAAACTTATTGATTCAGATTTTGTCAGAGAAGAACAACACCCTGATTGGCTGGCCAATATCGTTCCAATCCTTAAAAAGAATGGAAAAATCGGAATTTGTATTGACTTCAGAGATCTGAATACCGCCTGTCCTAAAGACGATTTTCCCCTACCCATTACAGACGTCATCATTGACAACACATGTGGGTTTGAGAGAATGTCATTTATGGATGGATTTTCAGGGTATAATCAGATCAAGATGCACCCAGATGATGAAAAATATACAGCATTCAGAACACCCCTTGGTGTCTTTTGTTATAGTGTTATGCCTTTTGGTTTGAAGAACACCGGTGCTACGTACCAACGAGCAATGACGAAGATCTTTCAAGAACACCTTCGGAAGACCGTCGAATGCTACGTTGATGATCTTGTCGTTAAGAGTAGTGATAAAAACGATCACATTAATGATTTGAAGACGATGTTCGATCTTATGAGGAGTCATCAGCTAAAAATGAACCCGACTAAATCCTTCCTTGGAATGTCGAGCGGTAATTTTCTTGGATTCGTCGTCACTATAAAAGGTCTTCATATCGATCCTGATAAGGTGAAGGCAATACATGAGCTGCAGCCTCCGAGAAATCTTAAAGAACTCAGAGGATTGCAAGGTCGATTGGCATATATCCGTCAGTTTATATCAAACCTATCCAGAAAATATCAACCGTTCTCTAAACTCACAAAGAAAGGCGTATCGTTCATTTAGGATGAAGCATGTCAAAAGGAGTTTGAAGATATTAAAACATATCTAGCGAATCCACCTATTCTCGTTGCACCGAAATCAGGCAGACCATTTTTGATTTATATCAAAGCGACGAGCCATTCGTTAAGTGCATTACTTGCACAAGACGACGATAACGGTCACGAACAAGCTGTGTATTATCTGAGTCGCACGTTGGTAGGAGCTGAATCTCGTTACCCGATGATCGAGAAAGAATGCCTTGCCTTAGTATTTGCAATCCAGAAAATGCGACATTATTTAGTTGGACAGACAATTTATGTCATTTCCAACATAAATCCAATCTGAGTGTTCATGACCCAACCGGCCTCCATGAATTAGCGTTTAGCCAGATGGGCTTTACTCTTATCGCAATATGACTTGTACTTCAAGCAACAAACATCAGTTAAAGGATGAGCTATTTGCGATCTTCTGGCGGAAAACCCTATGAAAGATGTAGTTGAATTGTATGACGATCTGCCAGATAAAACTCACGAAGTTAATACCACCTCACATCAATAAGTGTGGCAATTATACTTCGATGGGGCTTCCCACGCAACCAACGTGGCGAGCGTGCCCGGATGTTCTAAAATTTCCTCAGGAGTGGGGGTCGTTTTAGTTTCTCCAGAAAAGCATGTCTTACCTAGAGTATACTCATTGACTGAACCATGCTCTAATAATGTGGCCGAATATAATGCATTGATAATTGGATTTAATTTTACCAAAGAGCTGGGGGTCGAATACCTTGAAGCTTTTGGGGATTCTCAACTGGTAGTTAATCAGATACGAGGAGAGTATGAAGTCAGAAATTAAGACCTGATTCCATACCACCAGGTGGCCATTGAGATGGCAAGCTCATTTGAAGAGTTTTTCATCGAATACGTTCCACGTCTCCAAAATGCGTATGCAGACGCGTTGGTGGCATTGTCGGTATCTTTAGCTCAACCTCCCGAAACAGAGCAATTAATTATAGTAAGGACTCACCAGCTTATTGTTCTAATCTACGATTCGATTGCTAAAGAAGCACACTCAACAAGAGTTGAACCCGAAGTTCGAGATTGGCGTTTTCCTATTATCGATTATGTCCTACATGGTATATTGCCTGAAGATGTAAGAGAAAGGGAGTCGATTCGGCGAAGAGCGCCGAGATTTTACTACAACGCTGCAGCACAAATGCTGTATCAACGGTCGTACGATGGTCTGTTACTCCGTTGTCTATCCAGTAAAGAAGCGGAATAAGCACTCAAAGAGGCGCACGATGGGACATGCGGTGCACATCAACCCGATCCTAAACTCTGTGACCGACTTAGGAGCATTGGGTATTACTGGCCGACTATGGTAAAGGATGCAGTTGACTACACCCGACGATGTCAAGTGTGTCAATTACATGCAAATTATATGCACCAGCCTCCTGAGCATTTACACCCGTCAGCAACGTCATGGCCATTTGAAACTTGGGGAATGGATATTGTAGGTCCTATTTTCCCGCCTTCGGTTAAAGGGGACCGTTTTATTCTGGCAATCATCGATTACTTCTTGAAATGGGCAGAAGCAGTTCCACTTAAAGAAGTGAAGACAAGTGATGTTATCAAATTTATTAAACACCATATCACATATCGATATGGTGTCCCAAGGCGAATAGTGCACGATAATGGTCCTCAATTCGTTAGCAACGCATTTATCAAATTCTGGGGCAAATTCGGGATTAAAGACGTTTCATCAACTGCTTATAATCCCACAGCTAACGGATTGGCCGAAGCTTTTAACAAGACTATCATCAAGATTCTGGCAAAACTTGTGAAAACCAATAAACGAGATTGGGACGATAAACTCGGCGAAGCCCTATGGGCTTATCGTACAACTGTCCGTACACCAACCGGAACAACCCTGTATTCCTTAACATATGGGTGCGAAGCCGTCCTTTCGTTGGAAATACAGATTCCTTCCCTCCGTATCGCTCTCGCAATGGGAATGATGATGGAAGAACATCATCAGAAACGTCTTGAGGAATTAGAGATGTTAGATGAAAAACGCTTGGAAGCTCAGCAACAAATCGAGTTTTATCAAACTAGAATTTCCCGGGCTTTCGATAAAAAGGTCCGACGAAGAACTTTCAAAGAAGGAGATCTGGTTCTCGCCGTTCGAAGGCCTATGATTCTCAATTATAAGAAGAAAGGAAAATTCCAACCCAAATGGGAAGGACCGTACGTAATAGAAACAGTCTATTCAAACGGTGCGTATTGCTTGATTACCCAGGATGGCAACAAATTAATGATGCCAATAAATAGGAAGTTCCTGAAAAAGTATTATCCGTAATATGTTCAGGATAACCTATGCAAAACGGGAAGTTCCTAGAGAATCCTATGTAGGATATTTTAGGATAACCCAATATCAGTCGATTGTTCTAAATGAGAAATTGATCATTCGAATCATTCATTCTTGATTATCATAAAATTCTTTTATAGCTTTTGGTGAGATGAGATTCAAGTATGTAAACAGTTAATCTTTCCTCACAAAACCCCTCACCGATCAAATCGACCGACGGTGGGTCCGTCAAAATCAGTCATGGATTAAAATCCTTCAAATTCCAGTTGTATTGGTTTTTTCTAGCATTCACAGTGCTGAATTTAGATACAATATCAAAATTCAGGTTATCGGTCCGGATCAATCACCGGATCATTTCGTGTCAAATTCTTGTGTTTGACATCAGAATTTCCCACCAAGCAGTTTGTACAAATCAACAAACTCATTATTATTTGTACCCCATTCTTAAATTCCTATATGATCAAACCTTTAAACAGTTAGGATCATCTCAAACCCCAATTTTGGTCAAACCTTCCTACAGTTAGGACCAAAACCAAAATGCCCTCTCGATTCCTTCCATGAACGAGAGGCCCACAAATCAAACGATCAAAGCTTCCCACGGTCAGGATCACCTCGAAACTCCCACTTGGTCAAACCTTACTACAGTTAGGACCATAATCAAAATCTCCTTTCGATTCATTTTTGCGAACGAAAGATCTACTTTTGAATTGAATAATCAAACCTTATAACAGTTAAGATTATTCAAACCAATCCAGATTCTCTAAGTGGAGATCCCACTTTGAGTTTTCTTTGCATCAGGAGATAGAATATAAAATTCTTCCTCTCTGATTTCGGGTTTATCTCTACCAACAAACAAGAGACCAGGAGATAGAATATAAAATTCTTCCTCTCCGATTTCGGGTTTATCTCTACCAACAAATAAGAGACCAGGAGATAGAATGTAAAATTCTTCCTCTTCAATTTCGGGTTTATCTCTACCAACAAACAAGAGACCAGGAGATAGAATATAAATTCTTCCTCTCTGATTTTGGGTTCATCTCTACCAACAAACAAGAGATTGAAAGACAGAATACTCAATTCTTTCTTTATAATTTTGGGATCGTTGTCCTATATAGGAAACGCAACCTACTTACATTTTAAAATCCATGTCGTTCATGCATAGGGGATGTTATCTCAATCCCTTATTAGAGATAAGCCTACATCTAACACATGTAGTCTACATATTCAATATTGTAGTTCAAAGTCTAAAAGAGTTTAAGTCTTTTAGCCCAACGTTATATGTGAAACGGACTTAGATAATTCACATACTAGCCCGATTCAAACGGTAGTCGGTAAAGGCATATCAAATCCGTTTATGGCTGAGGGTTTGCCAAAAATCGTATAAGTATTATGTTTATTTATTCTAAACAAGAATGAGCAATCATAATAAAATTTTAGTAAGAAAAAGAATCCACTTCATTCATAAGAACTTTTTGATATATAAAAAAAAATATATATATCATTACAAGAGAAGAGTTTTCTTTTAATCCAAGCATAACTTGTAATTACAAATTTGCCCTTCGAGTTTTGAGAGTGTTTCCGCATAAGCTTTTTCAAATTCAGCTTTCAGGTTAGCTCTTAAAGATTCTTCGCTGGTGTTCTGAGCTTGGAGGACTTCTTGCTTCGTCTCAACAAGTCTCTTATCTTGAATTTCCAATTGCTGGAATAAGTCGGTTTT
Source organism: Asparagus kiusianus (assembly GCA_022839385.1). NCBI lineage: Eukaryota > Viridiplantae > Streptophyta > Magnoliopsida > Asparagales > Asparagaceae > Asparagus > Asparagus kiusianus. The sequence continues at coordinate 21,203 of BQKN01063689.1, forward strand.
GACGCGCTCAGCTTCAGCCAAATCAAGTTTTAGAATACTCTCAGCATCCTTAGCTTCTATGAGCTCCTTTTCCAAACGAGCTATATGAGCTTGACGTAGTTCTAAGGATTGAAGTAAACCAGCCTTAGCCAGCACTTTTTGGCAATACCCAACCTCATTTGGGTTACTCGATCTCTCAACTTTTGAAGATTGAGCTCTGCTGATTTTTGTGAAGCGTGCCACTCTTGCAGTTTGATATCTACTTGAGTTAATACATAAGAAGAAGCGCCACTGGTCTTGAGGTCCCTCAGATGTTCAAATTGCTGTTTTAGCTGAGCTAGGTAAGCTTCAATAGAGTCAGCCAATTCAGGATATCCATCTTCTCTGATTCCTGCTACGTGGCGATCAAGTGATCTCCTGAAGCTGTTGAAGGGTGACCCCTGGTGAAGAATCTGATCAATCATAAGGTTCAGAAAATAAGCGAAGCTTTGGATGTCTAAACAGATGAACGTCTTATCCGGATCCCTATCGGACGCCAGAGCGTTAATAGAGTCAAGCAAGGTTGAAGAAGGCACTGTGATAGAAAAATAAGAAGATGAGTGCTCGAGACTTAAAATTCATAAACAATAATGAGCCGAAGCATACCAAGTTTAACAGAAGAGCCTTCAGCATGACTTTCTTGTCCCAACGGTGTTAATCCGGCCTCCTGAGTAACTAAGGTTGATTCAGGAATAACAGTCATTGACGCACCCGCTATATCAGATGATTTTTCAATTAAAACTTCATAGAATTTCGGGTCCAAGTTAAGAGGTTCCTTGGGAGAGAATTCTACAAACAAAAGAATCACAGTGAGAATAATGGAATGTTAATCTGAAATTTAAAACAAATGATGGGTAAAACTCACCAACTCTAGACACAACATCTGCCGACGTACCGATTTCTTCAGTTGGTCTCGCTTTTGTTACTACAGGACTAATTTGAGGGGTGACAGTAATTTCTATCATCATAGGATCCACAGGAGTAGTAGGTTGGGATTCAGGAATGGAGGATTGAAAATTGACTTTAGTTCCTACCCATGACGAGTGGTCACGACCTTCAAGTTGATCAGAAGTTTCGGTGATTGTAGCTGTATCAGTTCCAACAACTGGTCCTATACTTTGAATACTTATATGATTACTCGAGAAACGAAGTTAAAAAAAATAGTATAATACGGAGTCTACAGAACAAAGGCCTTACTCTCAGAAGGACCCGTTTCTGTTGAATCAACTCCAACAGTAGATCCGATAGCTGCATCAGAGGTTTTCCCCGATAATAGATCGGAGATATACTGATGGTCGCCATCTGAGAGATCGAGATCGAGGTTATGCTCGTTGAAGTCCTCGACCTCTGTTGCATGTGTGGCCTCTCCTCCAGCAGATTCTTTCATTATGGCATCTACAGAATATATTGGGTCATGAGTAACATATATACTTATATGAACTCCCACAAAGGAGAGACTAGTTTTACCTTTTTCAATCGGGACGGATTCGAGGGCTCCACTACTCGCACCCACTTCTTTTAGTTTGACTAAAAGGAGACAAAGTGCACAAGTCATTAGAAGAGGCACGCGATCTGACTCATTCATCTTTCGAAATTATCTTCCAAATGGAGAAAGATACGTACCTATACTTGAGGCCGATGGATCAACATCAGAAGCTGCAGGAACACTCGCAGTTTCATCTTTAAGCACATCTTGCATTTGTTGAACGAAGCTGGGCGCCTCAGCTTCCATACCACCGGGAGAAGCAATGCCTGCCCGAAATTCTCCCTCTTCTTGACTCCCTACAAGAATTGAGTGTAAAATAAGCTCGAGTATGAGGAAATATAAGAGCAGTAAAGTAAAAAAAATATAAAGACGAATCTTCACCTTGTTCGGCTGAAGAAATACTACGGTCAGATGTCTCCTCTAAAGCGGGAAGACGAACATGTGGCGTAGAGACGGCCTTCTTCCGTCTTTTTAGTGGACGCACCTCATCCTGAACTCCAGATCCTTCGTGACGATGTTTGGTACGTAATTCAGTTCTGGAAGGGACCTGGGTTTGAGCTTGAGCGGAAGATTGAGATCTTCACCGATGAGCAAGAGGCACTGTATCTTCTTCATCCTCTTCATCTCCACTAAGGACCTCTACCGTCATCCGATTAGGATAAGTCATAACGACTCTCTCCCTCCTTCTTTTTGGAGTATCTTGCGGTTGAGCAGGCGTAGCAGAAAGGTTTACAAGTCCTCTCTTAAAGAAAGAATCGGGAAGACCAACTGCTTCCTCAGAACTTGAACCAGTCTCACCCACCTCCTCAGAAGTTTTTGTTTCATCAGTATCAAACTCTTCTTCGCTACCAGTTGGACGGGCCGGTTCCTTTCCTTTTCTAGATGATTCGGCAGCCTCTTTCCTTCGGGGTGACATCATAGCTTCACGGGTCGCTTCTGTTGTGTGCCGCGGGGATGCTTCTTCTTCTGAGTCCGACATTCTCTTATGCCGAGTGACGATATTGGCGGCTATCAACCACTTACAATAGAGGAAGGTCATCCGTAGAGGCGGCACTTCTAAAGGGAGATCAAATTCAGCATTTGTGCAGTCGGCAATGCTCCAAAACCAAGCTCTCGCTCTATCGATAAGTCAACCTCTGAAGCTAAGTTGATGGTTCGGGTTGCCGACATACATTTGGTCATAGCCGAACTGACGGGCAAATCGACGTGGAAAATAAGGTTCAATATGACAAACATCTCTCACCCTGAACAATAGATAACTAGGTCGAATGTTCATCAGCCATCTGAAGCATCCGACATCCAAGATGGTGCGATTCTGCCTTGGGTCTTCAGCATCCAATAAGGTTGTATTGTACGTACCGGAGAATTGAGGGAAGTAGGGGAAGAATTCCCAACATTTGTGAATTTTGAATTGCCTCGTTATGTCCGCCCATCGATGTTTGACCCATTTGCAACCCTCAAGAGTTTGCAACAGAGGAAGGCTAGGATCCACCGTCTCAGGAGCCTCCATTAAATCTGGCCGGTGAAGTACCAACCAGGTCATCAGATAAGTGTAAGGTAGTTCCAACTTCGGAACAGATACGCTGGCGGAGGGTTTCTTTTTCTCTCGAATGAACACGGAGATTAATTACCGTAATCCACTGTGAATACCGGCCACCATGGCAGGAAGCAAAGATAATTTACGACCTGTAGCTAACTGGACGGCTGGATACAACACTTTAATAGGCATAGCATCAGAGGATTGATGGGGAACTACACACCTTTTCAGCCATAAGGCCAGGAAGCCAGCCAGTAGGGTGGTAGGATGAATCGGTACACCAGCTTGCCACAGATAAGAACGGAATTTAGTACCATGTGGAAATCCGTCTTCTGAGTAAGAGGTATAAGATTGTGCGTTCGTTTTCTCTAACAGCCGGTTGATTTCATTCGGAGTCAAAGGAGATAATCCGCACACTTCTTCTGAACGATTATCAAGATTCTTGAACAAATAATCGGCGAATTGTTTCAAGCTAATCTGGGGAGATCTCTTCTTAGCTTTAGTCTCCATCTCGGCCATAGCTATGTGATAATGACAAGTCAATTCCCATAAAGTGTCGTGGGCCACGGTTGACTGATCTTTCATCTTATTCAGCTGACTAGCGGTTGGGAAGAATTCTTGATATGGGACATCGCCTATGGACAAACCAGACACCTTCATCATTTCATGCAGTGGTAACCCGAGCTCCCCATTCTTGGTGAAGAATGTATTAGTATCAGGGTTGTAGATCTCGAACAAACAGAGGAAATGACCCGCACTGATCTGTAGACCATACATACTGGCACGGATCGGGACTAACAACCCTAATTCTGCTAATTCTCGCCCTCAGTGATTCAATACATATCGGGTCATTCTGGTCCACCACTTTTCTCCAAAATAATGGACCCATCCATAACATCTGAAGTTCTGTCTGGGTAATCTCTTTCCCGCTGCCGCTAACCGGTTCTTCACGGTATTTGCCTGTGCGGTCATTTCATTCTGAGGTATATTATCTTGGCCTAAGACACCCGGATGAAGTCCTCGTACAGAGGCTCTGTCACTGGAACCCGGGGCGGCTTCCTTCCCAATGAAACCACAATGAATATGCTCGTGGTTTTCAGTCAACCTCCAAAATATTTCACGTCCAACTGATAAGTTTCTGACCTTCAAGAGTGAATGCTCCTGAGGAATCCAGGGCAAATACAGGAGTAATGAACCGCTCTCATGCAACCACTATGCAAGTCTGTAAGAAACAATCTCCGGATCTCTTACAGAGTCACCAAACAAGAAATCTGGCTTCCTTATGCACTGGTTCGAGTCTTGCTCTGAAATTAAAGTTGCATCCATGATTAACCATCGCAGAATACGACAACTACCTCGCCGGATCAACTCTCTAGCTCCTTCGCTGTAGTCTGACTTGAATTGGGGAGCTGATTCAATTAACAGGATTCCCTCATAATAGGAGTGGGTAACGCTACTCTGACCCTTAACCTCATCAGCAATGAAGATTGCAGAAGGAAAATGGACTGATAAAGAAGACATATACATGAATTGTGTAAGAATAATCCTAAATTTTAGAGAAGGCGGTCTATCTTACTCTATAAGATATGATCGTCACCTCATAACAGGTGCGACGATTTTCCATCTACCACATGTATAAAAGAGATATATGTTACTATGCATGAGCATTATAACGGCATATCAAAACCTTTCAACACACGTGGGATGATACGAAATCGCCCCTGTATATTCTGAAGTGTGTTTTGTCCAAGCAAAACAAACACTTTTTAGCGTCGATCCCCTCAAAGGAGGATACCGGCTCTTCACGAATGTATCTCAAAGGATACAAACGAGGATTTGCATACAAATACAGATATGTACATATGAAATTGACAAAATACAGTATTTAAATTGGTGAAAGGGTGAAAGAGATATACCCCCATGCGAAGCAGTAACGGGATCAGCCCCTTCAGTGGGCTGGATAGTTGAACGGCCACGGGGAACGCGAGATCTACGTGGCGACATGATGAATATATGATCTACATTGAAATCCAACGAGAAAGTTAGGATTTTGAGCAAGGAATTGACAAAAAATATCACAAAATACAGTGGAAATTGTAGGCATCAAAAAAATACTTACAGACATCCAAATACCAATCAAAACAACATGGAAGAACAATTTACACGTCATCAAACAACACTTACTGGCGCGGCAGGACAGAGTGCCGCGGTTAAGGCGCGGCAGGATAGAGTGCCGCGGCTAAGGCGCGGCAACCCATAGCGCCGCGGCTAAGGCGCGACAGCATACAGTGTCGCGGCGTGGGCGCTACAACCTAGGGTGCCGCGGCTATTTTAGAGGAGTGTTGTGACGGTTACGAGGCAGTTATACGATGGTTTCTGAAGTCCACGTGGCGATATATCAGAAATAGAACGTGTGCTGACGTGGAAAAGCCGTTAAACCACGTAAAAAAGTGGTTAAAGATCGTGCGAGAGCGGTTTCAAGCACGATGGAACGTGCTGGTAACTACCTCTTCGGCCGCGGCAGCCTATACTGCCGCGCCAATAGCCGCGGCAGTGTAGACTGCAGCGGCCAAAGAGTAAATACTTGGGCAGTTATTTTTGCCCCATATTCGCTGTGGTGCACTTCTACCCCTATAAATACCCTCCTATACACGGAATAAAGCAGGGAGAGCAGATTGGAGCAGAGGAGACTTGAGCTTTTGGAGATTTTGAGGAAGAAAGAGAGAATTTTCACCCTTTGACAAGCATCATTCGGTGATTCCTAGAGATCTAGCTCAGACTTGATCTTTGGAAGAGTGAATATCTTACATCGATAAGATACTCGCTTCAAATCCATACTTCGATAAACGAAGGAAGGATATCAAAACAACCTTACGATCTTCGAATCGGTGGTCCACGAGCTAAAGCACTCCCGACACAGGCAAAGTCCCACAAAACAGTGTTCGATAAACGAATTCTGTGTTATTTTCTTCAAGAGTTGTAATTTTTCTTATTTTCATTGTAATTTTTCTGTAATCAAAAGAAGATTAATAGAATCTACGATGGAAACAACTTTTGCTGAAAACAGAAATACGCATGCATGAGAAAAGCATTGAAGAAAATTAAAATTTTGAAAGAGGAAAAGGAGAACAGACCTTCAAACTTTGAATGAAATCCCTCCAAACAAGAGCTCCACACGAATCAGAAACAAAGAGGAGAAGAAGAGGCAGAGAACTGGTCGAAAATCCCGAAGAAATCACCCAAAAATCGCCCAAAATCCGACGTGAAAAACCACCGAAAAACCCTAAGTCGGGGTTTTATAATCCTGAGACAGTATAGACTGTCTCGCAACGCGAGACAGTATAAGCTGTCTCTTATCATGAGACGGCAATGATTGTTTTGAGTATAATAGGCGATATCATGGTGTTTCGATACACATGAATACTCCAATAGGTACACGAGTCTAAACTGTTTCCCTACCCTCAACAGGAAGTTTCTGGAGAATATTAATCTGAATATTCTTAAGGATAACCTGACCAATTCTCAATGGGTGTATAAGTATCAATTTGGTGACAAAAGCTGAACCCACAAGTACAAATACCAGCTTCGATTCAAAATCTCGACAACGGTCAAGCGATAAACACGGTACCGAAAGGATATTAGCTATTCTACAAGGAACTGAATAGACTAAAAGAAGAAGAGAGCGGGAATTGAAGCCATTTACGGATCCTTCTACACAATCTACTCGGCCAAGCGTTGAAGGGATCGTAAGTAAAATTTATCATGTCCAAAGTATCACAGACTCCTCTATAAAAGAATGAGTCTGGAATACTTTGGAGGGGGTATTTGTAGGCATCAAAAAATGCTGATAGATATCTAAATATAGAGAAGATCACCAAAAAAATCACACGTATGGACTGTCTCGCAGCGAGACAGTGTTTGCTGTCTCGCAGCGAGACAGTGTTTGCTGTCTCGCCAACGAGACAGTGTTTGCTGTCTCACCAGCGAGACAGCTTTGAAATGGTCAAAATTGAATCAAATAACTACCACCCACGTGTCCATTAACTGCCAAGGGATGTGGAAAACATCGTGGGCGAAAATCACGTGAATAACTGCCAAAATAACGGAGTTTGAAACGTGGGAAAGCGGTTACAGCAAAAACTACCAGGCGGTTGGTTTTTTCGGGATAGTATTTACTATCTCGGAGGTCAAGGCAGCAAACACTATCTCGACCGTCGAGACAGTAAACACTGTCTCGCCGGCTAACTTCTTCGTTTTGTTGTGTTTTTCAGTTATGTATCTCATAGGCTATAAATACCCCCTAGGGTCATTACTGACGAGGATCGAGCATTTTAGAGAGCAATTCAGAGCAGAGAGAGCAGACAGAATAGTTCTTGGTGTGATTCCTTGAGATTCGAGCTTTGACTTGATTTTAAGAAGAGTGATCGTCTTACTTTGATAAGATCTTCACTTCAAATTCCTACTTCGATAAACGAAGGAAGAATCACTAAACCCCATCACGATCTGTGATTTGGTGGTCCACGAGCCAAAACACTCCCGGCATAGGCAAAGTCTCACAAAACAGGATTCGATAAACGATTTCTGTGTTATTTTCTCAAGAGTTGTAATTTTCATTTTGTTGTGTAAAAGAAGTCTTATAAAAAGGCTATCTCTTTCGAATTTGTTGTAATCGATCGAAGATATAATGAATTCCATGACAACAGCAACTTTTGACGAAAACATGGACCTCGTTGGACGCTGGAGGGGTGTCGCGAGGTGTAAGTGCAGTGGCGGCGAGAGAATCTTGGATCTTCGAGCCTAAAGTCCAGTGAGCGTTCCTGGAAGAGGAAGCCTTCTTGCGCCTGTGAGGAGAGGCAGATCTGGAAGAGGAGGAAGAGAGATACTCTTCAAACTTCTACTGGTCGTATTCATATTCGACCTCTTCGTTCACCGGGATCTTGATCGCCGGTTGCGTCACGACAGCCTCTGCAGAGAGGCTATTGGCTCCCACTGTGGTCGCTATTTTGTTTCCTTCGAAAGTCACCTTCATGATTGATTTCATCATAACTTTAGTCGTTTACAACATATTCAAATAGCGAAAAATAAAAAAATACAACTCTCTCGAAAATAAACACAAGATTCGTTTATCGACTCTTGCTTGCGTGGATTCTTGGCCGGTGATAGGGACATCAATATCCGTGGACCACCTGATGATTAGATAAGATTTAAAGCTTCGTCGATCCGTGAAGGGATCAAGAAGCCAAAGCAATTATCTCGGCAACAGCGAGATAATTACTCTTCTTAAGATTACCGCAACGGGATAATCTTAAGGGAAGAACACGGGGAACTACAGATCTGACAAACTCTTCTTTCCTATGTTGAAGAACTCAATCGATCTCCTCCTCTCTTCTGAAATTCATGCTCCTTCAGTCTTCAGTTCGGCAGGGCTTTGCCAACACTCGAGAATTCCAGATCTGAAAAAATAAAGGCCCTTGAGCTGTATTTATAGGCTCCGGGACCTCTGTTTTCAGATAAGAACGGCTGATTCCCTCTTATCCTCAGTTGTAACCACTTAACCATGTTCGTGGATGATATTTTATTTGTTAGGACAAATCCAGATGGTTAACAGTCGAAAAACCGTCAAAAACAGTCAAAAATCAGCTTTTTCGGGTTGCAGACACTCGCGGGTGTCTCGGAGTGGTCGAGACACTTGAGAGTGTCTCAGCCAAGCCGAGACACTTTTGAGTGTCTCGGCCAAGCCAAGACACTCATGGGTGTCTCGGTTTGGCCGAGACACTAATTGGTGTCTCGGTTTGGCTTAGGGGTTAGTCTCGCATGCTTCGTCTGTTTTCGCCTTATTTTCATCATCCGAACTCAGAATCACGAATGCATCAGAAAACTGACGAGGAGATCTATAGGCTCTCATGATTGAATCATGTGTGGAGTAAATGGGACATGAGGGGTGCTTTGTCTTTCATAAGCGACGTGCAACTCCCGATTCATTTGTGTTTTGATTATTCCGAAATTCCGTTGCTTCGCATGGTCCGTCGACTCACTTCATGCATTCGTCATCATCAAATGAGCTTCTATGACTCGAATAACGACTTTCATCATCTCCTCTCCATCTCGAGTCGTGTGCGGGGACCTATAGGTAATTTTTGATGCCTATATCAGTCTTAGTGGCTAGTCTTGCGATTACAACTCTTTGTCAGTCAAATAGAAATTTTGACAAATGAAGAGGATGATGATGCAGAGGATTACATGCATACCTACGGATAAACCACCCTCAGGAAGACTTGAGATACTAAGAATCGAAGTAGTATCAGTCTTAGCGGCTGGTCCTGCGATTACAACTCTTTGTCAGTCAAATAGAAATTTCAACAAACAAAGAGAATGATGATGCAGAGGATTACACGTGTACCTGTGAGTAAAACACCCTTAGGTAAATTAGGGATGCTAGAAATCACAGCTGTATCAGTTATGGTGGCTGGTCCTACGATTAGAATTCCCTATCAGTCAAATAGAGATTTCGACAAATAAAAAAAATTACAATGTCAGAGATTAGATACATACCTGTAGAAGAACCTATTGGCCTTCTTGTTTTGATGATGTTTAATAAACAATTTACTTCTAATGTTGTTTGTCTAGTGTTTGTGTTTTCATATTTATTCTAGGCAAACAACAAGTTGGAGGATGGATGGAATTGTGTATTCACGATCATATCAAATGGAGGTTGGTGGAATAGTGGTTGAAGCTATGTACAATTCAAGTTGAAGATCCAAGTTCAAGCTTCATCCGCAAGATTACCAAGTCATGCTATTCAAGATCAAGATCAAGTTTGGGTAATTTAGTTTAGGAGTTTATATTATGTGTGTTAGTACCTTAAGCTCAATATAATACACACACACACACACACACATTCATTGGTTTCCATGTATATATATAGTTATATATATACATATATGTTTTAGTTTGATAGTTTTCAAGTTTTACTATGAAATAATTAAATATAATTAGAAAACATATTTTTTTTCAAACTTACATGCATATATATAATTTCATCAATATCAATTTTATTCAGTTCAATGAAATCATGTTTTAGTGCATTATATGTGTATTTTGATAAAATACTATATTCATTGTTTATTGACTTCATAACAATAGTTTAAATCTTTCTTCAAGTCTATAAAATTATTTTGTATTATTTCAAAACATGGTTAAGCTAAAATGTCAAAACTCATATGCTCACATTTTCATGTTTTGGACTATTATCATGTCAATAATCATTTCCCAAAGTTTTATATTTTTTAGAATTTATTTGATATTTTTAAACAGGGTTTTAAAATAAAAAAATCAACTTTCAAAACCTATATTTTAGCATGTATCAGTTCGCGGTCAACCGCCACGGTCGACCGCCGAGAGTTCAGAAACTCAATATGATTTTTCATGGCTCGCGTTCGACCATGGCGGTCGACCGTGGCTCATCCAGAGAGTTTCGCGGTCGACTGTCACGATCGACCGTGTGTTGTTCTGAGCTGTAGTTTTGCTATTTTGTTGATCGCGGTCGACCGTCGCGGTCGATCGCCGAACTGTCAGATCAGTCCAACGGCTAGTTTCCGAGCTGTTTTCTCTTGGCCTTTTTGGTCATTTTGTTTTGGTTTTTTGCTGAAGTTTTGAGTGGGTATAAATACCCCATTGCCTTCAGCTCTTCCACAACAAGAGAGTGTTTTTAAAACAAGTTTAAAGAGTTTTAAATAAGGGTTTAAGTTTTGTTTAAGAAGCTTTTAAGCATTTGAATGTTTGAGTTTGTGAAATCAATTTCACAAGATCTTGAGGAGATCATCTATTGGTGTTTGAGCATCCAACTCTTCTTCTTCCACTCTTGATCTATTGAGAAGTTTTCTAAACTCAATCTAGCTTTATATTTTATATTGTTTGATTATCATTTTATTAAGCTAGTGTTCATATTGAGTTTAGTTGATTTTATCTTCTCTTTGTTTACACACACACACACAACCATTGAGCTTATTGTATTTACATTCATAGTATAATTGGGTTGTGGGATTGTGTAACTTAGAGAGTGAGCTTATAATTTGTTCTCATCCATTGTAGAGAACAAACACTTTGTATTATGCTTATTATGAGATTTACTTTGTAATACACTTATACACCGAGAGAAGTGTGTGACGAGAGTTGGGGATCATCCCAAGAGGAGTGGCATCGGTTGACGAACCTAGGGAGAGGTTATATCCGAGCACTTAAGGGAGACACATCTAGTTCAACACTTGAGAGGGTGTAGAGTGGGATTACAAGAGTGTGTTAGTCATAGAGTTTTCGGTAAACTAGAAAACCGTATTATGAGGTGTAAACGTTATTCGGGTGAACGTAGAAAACCCGGTTGTGATAGTGGAGATCTCCTCGAGGTGAAGAGCGGAGACGTAGGTCATGGGGGCCGAACTCCGTAATTATATCGTTTGTTTGTGATTGCATTGGCGCACTTATTTTTATGTTTGTATCTTATATCGCCTTTGTATATTGCTTGTTGATTATATATTGCCTACTATCTAGTTTAGGTTGTTTACCATTGTGTTAATTTATATATCCTTGCATATATTTTATCATATACCTCTTTGCTAGGATATATCTCTTTGTTCATATTGTATATTCTTGCTCATAACATATTGTATATCTATCTTGTAAGAATAATTTATTAATAAGTTTTAATTGGTAAAAAATCGGATTAGATTAGCATAAGACCCTAATCACCCCCCCCCCCC
>BQKN01063689.1:33099-54658 GCA_022839385.1 Asparagus kiusianus
AGAACCACCTTCAACGGATGGTCCTGCAGCCTCTCTGGTAGCCTGCTCTGCCAACATCTCAACGAGCAACCTAGTCTCGGATCTCGAGAAACTCGGTGCTAAAACGTACATGTGCTCACTAAATCCCTCGAGATCCATGCCATGAAAAGTCTCATCCTTGATTGGTCTCTCCAGCGTAGTATCTGCATGAGAATTTAAGTGTTGGATATATAAAAAGAAGCTAAAAGTTCCTGATAGAGAAGTGCAGACTCACTTGTGGCAGTGGCAGGAGGCTCATCCACCCCGATATTCGTGCCCGCATTCTTCAATTTGTCTAAAAGAGAATGAAGCGAGGAAGTGATTAAAGGGGGAATGAATTCTGAATTGCCTAACTCTTTTAACTGCCACTCGAATGGTGTATTACCGGTGTTAGATATACCTGGGCTTAAAATACTCGCCTCAACGGTATTATCCTGGTTAGCATCCCGACTCGCTCCAACATATGTAGGCTCATCACGAATGGCATAGCACATTTGCTGCACAAAGCTCGGGCTATCTAAATGGCCAGAATCGGAGAATACAGAGTCGCACGGAAGTTCACCTCCACCATGGCTTCCTAAAACACAGGACATGATTAGGTTCAGGGAATCCAGAAGAGCATCATTTTAAGGTCATAAAAATAATGGAACATTACCTTCCTCTCCACCAGAAGTTACAGCACCTCGTAACTCTGCTTCACGGGCGCGCTGACCAATATGTGACTTATGAGTGGTCTTCTTCCGCTTTAGGGGATAAACCTCTACAGGACCAGTGGGTCGCTCATGCATAGATTTAGTACGCATCTCAACCTGTGCAGGAGCCTCGGTACTGGATCGTGATCTCGAGTAACAAAAAAATAAGAGGTTCATGCTCGTCAACCAGCCTACCTGGAGTGACAAGAGTCATCTTATTAGGATAAGTAAATAAAACCTTTCGTTCCGACTCTGGAGGAGCCGGTCGAGATCTAGAGCGTTGAGACCAACGAAGAAATACCAGATCCATTAATTCCGAAAAGAAAGAGTCTGACAGACCCGTCTCAGATTCTTCCTCGTTAACTCCAACGTCGGTGTCCATATCCCTAAATTCTTCTTCAGAAGTCTCATCCTCATCATCAATAGGAAGGATCTCATCATCATCCTCCATCTGGCTTTTGCTCAAACGGGAGGGTTTGACAGGCCTCTTCCCTCACTTCTTCGAAAACCCAGCCTTACGAGCAGCTTTAATGGTAGTCTAAACCAAGTGCTCAGCCTCTAACTCTGAGAGGCTCTTCACATCTAGAAGCTCGTTGGTAGAAAGGAGCCATTTGCAGGTGAGAAAAGTAAGCGATGGCTTGCGTTTGGATGAAGGGAGAGCAAAATAGGCACCGGTACAACCCGTCATAGTCCAGAGCCATGCTCGGGCACCATCAATAAGACCTCCTTCAGTCCTCAAGCCTCGGTTCGGGTTCCTAACATATAGTTGGTCATAACTGAACTGACGAGCGAAGCGAAAAGGGAGATAGGGCTCTATGTGACAACGACACTTTACCCGAAGAACGAGGTATCCAGCACTAATATTCACCAACTAACGAAAGCAACCAACATCAAGGGAGGTCCGACCAGCCCGTGGCTTCTCCTCGTCAATCAATACGTCATCATAGCGGCTCGAGAAGTGAGGAAAACACCTGAAGAACTCCCAGATCCTACGAACTTGAAGCTCTCGCTGTACATTAGTGAATGTCTTCGCGAACTACTTACTCCCCTCTAGCATTTGCAGAAAAGGGATAGAAGCATCGGCAGTACTAGGCGCCAACATCAAATCAGGATGGTAAGGACAAGCCATGCCATCAAGTACGTATACGGAAGCTCAACCTTTACAGAGAGAATCTCGGTCGATGGTTCAGAACCCACATGTGTAAAACCATCGACCAAATATCTAAGCCCGCAATGAATGCCGGCAACTATCGTCGGAAGCAGAGAAAGATCCTTCCCGTGAGCTAACTGAACGGCGGGGAGGAGGACCTCAATAGGCAAAGCATCAGAGAACTGGTATGAAACGACGCACTTCTTCAACCAGAGGGCGAGATAACCCTCCAGGAGGGTCTTAGGCTGAATGGGCTTCCGTGCATGACAAAGAAACGTCCGAAATTTGGTCCCCGTCGGAAAGGAACCCTCCACACTAGCGGTAGTGAATGAACAAGCGTCAGCCTTCTTAATTAAGTCATTAATGGTAGAAGGTGTCAAAGGGGTCAATTCATAAATAGTCTCGCCTGAATTGCTCTCCAAATACTAAAATAAATAATCAGCAAACTACTTCAAGCTAACCTGCTTCTTCCTCTTCGCCAAGGGACTCACCCTGACCAAGAATGTATAATAATAACACGTGAGGTCCCAGAGAGTGTCATACATGTCAGGGGAATCTCTCTTTAGCTGTCCTAAGTGCAAGTTAGAGGGAAAGTACTCTTGATATGGACAATCTCCCATCGGAAGACCAGAAACCTTATGCATCTCATGGAGAGCTAACCCCAACTCTCCACTACAAGTCAGAAAAGTGTTACTAGCTAGGTTATAAAATTCCAGCAATGCCAAGAAATGATAGCTGCTGACCGGGAGTCCGTACATAGTGGCTCGTATAGGTGCATACAATCCACTGCGCTTCAACTCACTCTCCCAACGTCTCAAGACGTAACTAGTCATACGAGTCCATCACTTCTTAGGTGGCGAGGACGACCAACCGAAACATCTGAATTCCTTCGGGGATAACCTCCTCCCAAGCCTAGCCAGACGATTCCTCACAGTATGGGCGACTGCTGATACCTCGTTCAGTGGCGTTGTATCAAGTCCTAGAATCCCCAGTCGAAGACCGTGAATATAAGTATACCCATCTGATACGAGTTGCCGTGCGAGCACCCTTTGGTCGCGGAATTACCAAAAGGTGGGTTGAGAAGAAGACAACTAAAACACAAGATAATTCAGTATAGCGAAAGAAAATACCTTCTTCTAGATTACGAAGAACAAAAGATTACAATTTCTCCCTCACATTCTCACTAGAATTGAGAACAACCTCTTAATCCTCTTTAAACCCTAATATAAAGGTTAGAATCTCTCTCTAATCTAAGATCATAAAACTTCTTACAATCTAAACCCTTATCCTTTTGATTAGGATCTCACTTAGACCTAAAACCCTTTAGATCTACATCTTGGCCTCTCCTTCCTTTCTCTGTGATTTAAGAAGATAAAACCTGATGTTTAGAAACCCTAAACAACCCTTTATATAGGTGTACAAACGTGGATGGCAATCTGGTAAATAACAAAGCCCAAAACCAACAGGAATTCGTGTGAATAAAAACCCAAACGAACCAGGAAACCTTCGATGAGTCGACTCAAAACTGCATATGAGTCGACTCATGACCTCGTATGAGTCGACTCATAACTGATGAGTCGACTGGTCAGAGACTTTTGCTAACAGGGCTTGAGTTCTTGAGTCAACTCATAATAGGCATGAGTCGGCTCAACCTGATGAGTCGATTCATGTACATGTATGAGTCGACTCACAGGCTAAAATCTGGATTCTTCGAATCTGCTGCTCGTCGTCTCATTCCACGCTTCCTCCTGCGTTCCACTGTACTGATTGACACCTCTATTCTCATACTATCATGAGAATCATCTATCCTCAAGCTCCCATGAGGATCGCTAAGTTCCAAAGAGAAGATACACCCGTATCATGCTTTGATTCTTCGTTCTTCCGATTCGCTTCATGCTCCATCCTGTGCTCCGCCGTATCGCTTCACACCACTATTCTCAAGATATCATGAGAATCACCTATCCTCAAGCTCCCATGAGGATCACTAAGCTCCCGAAGCAGAGAAGAAGATACACACGTATCACCATCAGAACCTGAGGTTTTATGATGGAAAATAAATCCACAATAAACTCGGTCATGGTCATCTGTAAGATTCCAGGATATATGTCGCCGCACAGCCTGCGTCTCCAAATGAGCAAAAGAATGCTGACGGGGAATAGAAGGAATATATAAAAGGTTCCCACCATCATCATTCAACCAATGTTCGTCATCAAGAATCAACTTAGCCGGATCCTCAGCATGGTCCCCGAATAAATAATCCGGCTTCTCTAAAGCCTGGGTAGAAATGGAATCTTAAACGAAGGTAGCATCGGTAATCAGCTAGAATAATGAGTGGCGGCCCCTGTCTCGTATCAATCGACGCACCTCCTCAGGACAACTCTCGTTGAACTGAGGGGTCGGACCAATAGCCTGCTTGTCAATACTAATAGAGAATGTCTTTGTTGCAACCGGTTGTAGCATGAGGTGGAAAACTTTCTGCGGAGAACTCAACTGTAGCAAAACAAACATGGAATTAGAAAATTATTCATAAATTATACAAGGGTTGAATTCATCTCACAAGCTAGCGAGATAGAGTCATTCATTGAGTGATTGGTGAGACGATTTCGAGTGTCCTACACAGGAAGAGCGGTATGCATCATCACGTAAGCAACGTGATAATGTACCTCGACCCACGCAGTGTAATACAATACAAAATCGCCCCAACATACTGGAAGACGTGAATTGGCCAAGCAAAACACGTCTTTTGAAACCTCAATCCCCGTGAAGGAGGACGTTGGTTCTTCCCAACTGACCCGCGAAGGGGCCAAACGAGGGCATGATAGAACCCGAAATCATCCTAAAATCTCAATCCCCGTGAAGGAGGACGTCGGTTCTTCCCGAATGATCCACAAAGGAGTCAAACGAGGATACATAAAGCATAAAAGCTCACACCTATAAGAGGAAGCTACGGGAGCCTCCCTCTCACTATGCTGAGAAGATGAGTGACTCCTATGAAATCGTGGTCGGCGCAGAGACATGGTTAACCTGTAACAAAAATCAACGGATCAGGTACAATCATAAATCCGAGAACCCTAAAATTAAAAGGGAAATTATGAACTTTGACTAAAATCCTATAAATAAAATGGGGTTTTATAGTTGAAGTCTAATTAAACCTACGAGCTCTATGTATGCAAACAATGGGTTCAATTTGTATTTAAATCCTTCATGGTCAACTTTGGGGTGAAATACCCAAAATACCCCTCATTTTCGAGGCTCAAAGTTAGTCCTGAACACCTACAAATTTCGGCCCAATTTGCACATACACCTCTCAAATTTTTGGTCATGGGTATGTATTCCAAATTCTCAAAATTTAAGCCTTTTGCAAATAAGCCCCTCTACAATATTTGGTTGCTTTTTGCAAATAAACCAAAACACCTCTTAATCTTTTGTTAAAAACTCACTGTAAAACAAACTCTTGGTTATTAAAAGAGGAGAGCAATGGGGTATTTATACCCACTCAAGACATCAGTCAAAATAACATTGAAAAGACCAAAATACCCCTAGAGAATCAAATCAGAATATAGCCGTTGTAAAGCAATGATGAGTTCGGCGGTCGACCGTGAGAAAATGGCGGTCGACCGGGAAGCACAAAAAGCTGGCGGTCGACCGTGGCGGTCGACTATAAAAATCTCTGGATTGAGCCACGGTCGATTGTCATGGTCGACCGTGATCAATAAGAAGCATAATATGAAAAAAGAATTACTGGCGGTCGACCGTGGCGGTCGACCGCAAACTGATACATGCTGAAATCAGGTGTTGAACCTGTTTTTGGCTGACTTTGAAAATACATAAAAAAAATATCAAATCATTTCCAAAAATAGTAAAACTTTGGGAAAAGTTTCTAAATGATAAAATAAACATGTTTGAAAAGGAATTTTTGGAAATGCAATTTTCGTTTGTAAAAACTCATTATTTTTGAAAAGTGTTCAGAAAACCTGTTTTTCTTGAACATGAAAATTAAACTATGACTTGTAAACTTGTATATATATATCATGCATATATTATATATATAATGAAGTGTGAAAGAGATGTAAACATGAAATGAAAGCTATTGTAACAAAGTTTGATAAAAATTATTTGTATGATATAAAAAGTCAAACTTGTGTTCTGTTTACATATTGAGCTTTAAATATAATCATACGATATATGTAAGCAAACAACTCTTATACCTAGGTGAATGCATACACATGAACTTGAATCTTTAACTCTTGATTGTTGTGTGTTGAAATCCTGTAATGAGAAAAACAAACCACAAAAACTAGAAAATATATTAGCTATAAATTGTTTGACAAATCATCATCAAAACTATAGGGCCAACAATATCCCCCTTTTTTTATCATGGTAAAGAATTTATTTAATGATATGAAATTCATATGAATAAACCAAATAAATCATGCAGTTACATATGAATAAACCACATAACTAAACAACATTACATGTAGTTTTTCCATCAACATAAGTAAACCAATAAATTTACATATGAATAAACTAAACAACATTACATGTAGTTTTTCCATCAACATAAGTAAACCAATAAATTTACATATGAATAAACTAAACAACATTACATATAGTTTTTCCATCAACATAAGTAAACTAATAAATTAAACAACAATATGTAGTTTTTCTCCCCCTTTGACAACATCAAAAAAGGAGAAAAAATAAAATAAGATAGGAGCAATAATGACATAACAAATACTCTCCCTGCATTCATGCACAGATTAAATGATCAATACTCCCCCTGTCAATTTGTATAAATGACATAACAAATAAAAAGAAGAACATATATGGGAGCTACACATCCATAACCATCCATAAACATCATAAACATCCATAAACATCCACAAACATCCATAACCATATTAATAAGCTACTTAAAAACATAAACATAAAAACTAAATTTTTAACACAAATAGCATCCTTAACAGCCTGTTTTCACAATACATTATTCAGAGGATCTAAAAATCATAAAAAGTTAGTCATAAGCTATCATAACTACAATAAATAGAAATAGTTCCATAAGGCACAAAGTTTTCAATCACAAACCATAAAGTTATTACAACTTTAAAATAAAAGACAAATATCCAGTTTAAGTTCCACAAAACATAAATCTATAGCATCAAATATCAATCACCACCGTCATCAGATTCAGATGCAGAGCCAGATCCCGAACCAGAAGCAGATCCTTCTTTAGAGCCCTCTTCAAAACCAGTGTCAGAGCTGAAAGAGGGATCCGGAATCCGAAGAGACTGACGTTGATAGCTAAGAAGAGTCCTAACATCCTTCTGAATACTTGAGACCTGAGTCTCAAGATGATCCAGTCGGTCAAAAACCTCAGAAGCTGAAATAGTGGAAGCTCTAGACCGAGAATGGGAAGATGATGGTTTTGAAGGATCAGATAAAGAGTCTGAAATTTGCATTCGAGAGAGAGAGACTCTATCAAAATACTCCTTACTAGGATCAACTTTGGGTTCATGAGACAGGGCAACACCGAAGTGTTGAAGAATAAGAGTGATGAAGCAACCAAAGGGTAGAAACTTGAAATGCTTACATGCCATATTTTTAAGAAAAACGTTTTCCCAATTCACTTTTATCTTAGCAAAAATAGCATATACAACATTGAATTTGTCAGAAGCAAAATGATCAAAGCTACCGGTCTTAGGAATGAGATTCTGAGCAACAATACGTGCGATGATTTTGGTAGTAGGATTAAGAGTTTTGTTGTTTATAGGATAGGAGCAACCGGGCTTAAACATAATATCGTTCACATCCTGATCAGTGTGATCAATAGACATAAGCTCAACGTCACTTGACAGGATCTTAAGGATTCCCGCAAGCTCGTCAGCAGAAAAAGATATAGGAACATTCTTAACAGATGTATTGATGGTTTGGAGGCCATTAGCTGAAGATGAAACATATAGATTTGCATAAAATAGATAAACAAGAAATGGATAATAAGGAACTTTACGTTCCACATCTAACAGTTCATGTAAACCAACAGCAGATAAAATCTCATGAATATTATAGATAGCCAATTCATCATATTTAATATACCTACTAGGTAGAATTTTCAACTTGCAAAGTTCCCTATATTTCTTAACTAGTGATTTGAACAGTAAAAAATCCTCATAGTTAGAGACAATAGATGATGAAGAACCAGTATCTTGTTTGGATTTCTTCCTAAGAGGCATTGTATCAGAATGAAATCAACAGTAGGGTTTGACAGATAAGGTTTAAACAGAAGTTGATAATGAAACCCTAGATATGATGATGAAACCCTAGAACTAAAATAAGAACAATATTGGTAGAGGAAGATTACCCAACAAATTTTCCAACTGAGAGTGATTGAGAGCCGCGGTCGATCGACGACGAGGTGACGGGCGACCGTGGGAGAAATCGACAGAATTTGGGGGAAATTTTCGAATGAGGGGTATAGGAAAGGATCGGGCCTATGAGAGGAAGAATCGATATCTTAGATCAGCTCAAGAATGAAATCAACGGTGGTAGAAGAATTGGGTTTAGAAAATTTAACAAACAGAACCCGAAACCCGATAAGAAAATAAATAGGAAACAAAAAAATCTCTTACGGTCGACTGTGGCGGTCGATCGCGACAATCACATAATTTTTTGCGATCGACCGTGGCGGTCGACCGCGAGAAAGATAATAGCAAAAAATATTTTAAAATCTAGATTTTGTGAAAATTTTCATTTTGGACTTAATAAAAATTTGTTTTATGAGATATTATACATATATAACACCTATTAGCTAGTAGTACAAGAAAATGTTTTATTTTAACTTAATAAAAACAAAATCAACATCAAAGTTCAAAAAATACTATAAAACAAAAACAAAACAATAGTTATGAAATAAAACTCATTTTGGTACCTCAAATCATTTTGGTACCAATAACATTTGGGACATGACCCCTATCATGTAAATCTAAGACCCTAGGGTTATGAACTCGCTTGGGCGTATTTTGTGCACCGATACGGTCAAAACAAAAATTGTAAACATGACCCATGCGATTGCTATTTGTGCAATGTAAGGGTTTGAATGGTTTGCGTTGACCGAAATGATGTGCACGTGGTTCATTTGTAAAAATAGAATTTTCTTTGTAATCATTTTGCAAACGAGAATTTCTTTTCAAATCAAAACAAAACATGGCCAAATGACCAAAACAACCACAATAATCACATTTGTACATATGAGTATGTTTATGATTTATACTATGTGTGTGTACATATGTATGTGATGAGGAAGCTTGATGGGATGCACAATCAGGAATAAGCTTGTCAATCTTTTGTGCATTATGACAAAATTGGGCTAAATAGCCTTTAAGACTGCATACAGAACATTTGTGAATTTTGTCATCATGTGTGCATAGTGAATAGGTTTCTTAGAAGAATTAACATTAAACTTTGCACACAAGTCCATAAGCTTTTTGTTATTAGCAATACAAGTGTTTAGTGTTGAATCTAAGGTAGATATTCGTTTTCTCATTTGATTCAACTCATCATTGTGCATACATGCATTGCTACTAGAAGTAGGATAAAGATGATTAGTTATCATAGATTTTAATTTATCTACTTCTAATATGGCATCACATTTTTCATGAAGCAAACTAGCATTTTCAAATCTTAAATTTTCATTGCATTCTTTAAGAATTATATTTTCATTTGCAATAAAATCAAACTTAGTAGCTAGTGTTTCATGAATGGATTTCATATTAACATACTTACTTTTTACATCAATATAGCAATTGTATAATTTTTCAAACTCAAGAGCAAGCTCATCAAAAGTAATAACATCATCGTTGTCAAGCTCGCATACCTCACTAGGGTTATCACCTAGTGGTAGTGTACATGGAGATGAGGCTTCTTTAGAACTCAAAGCGGGATTTTCCAATGCATGTTGAATAGCCTCCAAGTCCCCTTGATGTGCTTCAATAAATTTCCATAAGGTGTAAGCACTATCAAAATGAGTAAATTTATTAGAAAAAGATGAATAAAAGGCACTAAGAAAATATTCTAACAGAAGCTTGTTCATATTAAACATTCTTTTATCATCTTTATTCCACTTGGATTTTTTCGAAGTGGGAATAATATAAGCATCCTTAATAATTTCCCATAAATCGAATTGTTTAGATTGAACAAAAAGTTTGAATCTAACACGCCATTGAGCATAGGAAAAAATATCCAAATGAGGAGCAGCATTAATATCATAACCTAAACTAGATGCATCATACATATCCATAATGATTATATGCAAGAAGCAAAATATAATCAAAACTAGATTAGCACAAAAACGATAACTTGGATCTTTAACTCAAGACGATTAGACCTTAAATCAAAGAGCACCAAGCTCTGATATCAATTGTTAGACCCTAGAGGGGGGGTGATTAGGGTCTTATGCTAATCTAATCCCGATTAAATTCTAATTAAAATTATATTGATTAATTTGTTCTTGCTAGAATTATATGATATGGATATGAATAAGAATGATATGAATAAGCACAAATAAAATATACACTAAGCAAAACACAAACACACGATATGTTTACGAGGTTCGGTCACCACGACCTACGTCCCCGCTCCTCACCTCGAGGAGATCTCCACTATCATAATCCGGTTTGGAAGCCGAAGTTTCTACACACTCGGTTTATAAGTTTACCGAAAACTTTCACACAACAAACACTATGCAACCATACTTTACACACTAAGTGTAGGAACCTAGCCCGTGTCCTCCTCCTCAAGTGCTTGAATACAACCTCTCCCTAGGTTCGTCAACCGACGCCACTCCTATTAGATTCGACCCCGTCTCACGCCTCACACTTCTCTCGGTGTACAAGTGTATTACAAGTGATACTCACAACAATGGTTAAATACAATGATTTATTCTTGATAACAAATGAGAACGCAATGAAGCTCACTCTCACTAAATCACACACCACTACCCAACAATATATGGTATGGAAATATTATAAGCTCAATACAGTGTGTGTGATAACAGTGAATAGAAAAATATGCAACTCAATTTAAATATAGCTAAGTTATGAAAATGAATCAATAAGCTATATAAGAAAAAGTTTAGAAAACTTCTCAATAAACAAGAAGAACAGTAGATGATGATGAGGATAGGATCCTCAGTTAGAATTGAAAGCCTCTTCTTGTTGTAGAAAACTTTTTTTAAAACAGATAACTAAAATCAACTTAAACACCTCTTAATCTTTTGTTAAAAACTCACTGTAAAACAAACTCTTGGTTATTAAAAGAGGAGAGCAATGGGGTATTTATACCCACTCAAGACATCAGCCAAAACAATATTGAAAAGACCAAAATACCCCAGAGAATCAAATCAGAATATAGCCGTTGCAAAGCAATAATGAGTTCGGCGGTTCGTGAGAAAATGACGGTCGACCGCGAAGCACAAAAAGCTGGCGGTCGACCGTAAAAATCTCTGGATTGAGCCACGATCAACCGTCACGGTCGACCGTGATCAATAAGAAGCATAATATGAAAAAAGAACTGCTGGCGGTCGACCGTGGCGGTCGACCGCAAATTCATACATGCTGAAATCAGGTTTTGAACCTGCTTTTGGCTGACTTTGAAAATACATAAAAAAATATCAAATTATTTCTAAAAATAGTAAAACTTTGGGGAAAATTTCTAAATGATAAAATAAACTTGTTTGAAAAGGAATTTTTAGAAATACAATTTTTGTTTGTGAAAACTCATTGTTTTTGAAAAGTGTTTAGAAAACCTGTTTTTTGTGAACATGAAAATTAAACTATGACTTGTAAACTTGTATATATATATATCATGCATATATTATATGTATATAATAAAGTGTGAAAGAGATGTAAACATGAAATGAAAGCTATTGTAACAAAGTTTGATAAAAATCATTTGTATGATATAAAAAGTCAAACTTGTGTTGTGTTTACATATTGAGCTTAAATATAATCATATGATATATGTAAGCAAACTACTCTTATACTTAGGTGAATGCACACACATGAACTTGAATCTTTAACTCTTGATTGCCGTGTGTTGAAATCCTGTAAAGAGAAAAACAAACCATAAAAACTAGAAAATATATTAGCTATAAATTGTTTGACAAATCATCATCAAAACCATAGGGCCAACAAATACAATGTTATGGGGGATGTTGCCTGCGAGACAGTTGTGACTGTCTCGACTTCCAAGACAGTCATGATTGTCTCGAAAAGCCTGAACTGCCCAGCTCTTTTTTTTGTAACTACATTCCCACGTTCTAAACTCCGTTATTTTAGTAGTTATCAACGTGATTCTCGCCCACAATGTCTCCTACATTCCTGAATAGTTGATGGCCACGTGTCCTACAGTTATTTCAACAGTTTCTGAATACTTCAGAGCTGCCTCGCGTGCAAGACAGTAGACACTGTCTCGCGTAGCGAGATAGCCAACACTATCTCGCGTGCGAGACAGCCTACACTATCTCACGTGCGAAACAGTCCACACTGTCTCGATATTTTTAAGACAGTATAAGACCATTTCTTGTGATATTTGGATCATCTTCTCTTTGCCTTGAATTGTATTTGGATATCTATCAGCATTTTTAGATGCCTACACTTATGAAAGACGAAGTGCCCCTCATGTCCTGTCTATCCCACATATGATTCAATCATGGAAACTTGTAGATCTCCTCGTCGGCTTTTCGATACATCTTGAATCGCACGATTCCGAGTTCGAACGATGAAGATACGACGGAAATAGACAGAACGCGCCAAACCAAACTCAGGCCAAAGCTAAGATACCCATAGGTGTCTCGGCCAAAGCTTTGGCCGAGACACCAATAAGTGTCTCGGCTAAGGCTTAGCTGAGCACCTACGGGTGTCTGCAGCCCCCGAAAGCAGTTTTGGCAGATTTAAGCTGTTTTTCGATCATTAACCGTCTGGATTTATTCCAACTGATAAAATATCATCTAACAATATGGTTAAGTGGTTATAACTGAAGATAAGAGTGAATCGATCGTTCTTATTCGAAAACAGAGGTCCCAAAGCCTATAAATACAGCCCTAGGGCCTTTATTTTTTTCAGATCTGGAATTCTCGAGCGTTGGCGAAGCCCTGCTGAAATGAAGACTGAAGGAGTACGAATTTCAGAAGAGAGGAGGAGATCAGATCGATTTCGTCTGCATAAAGAAGAGGAGCTTGTCAGATCTACACTTCCCGGTCTTTTGCCTTGAGATTATCCCGTTACGGTGATCTCGAGAAGAGTGATTGTCTCACTGTTACCGAGATAATTACTTCGGCTTTCTGATTCCTTCGTGAATCAATGAAGCTTCGAATCTGATTTGATTGTTTGGTGGTCCACAGATATCAACGTCCCCATCACAGGCTAAGATCCCACACAAGCAGCGGGCGATAAACACTCGTTATGTTGTTTGACGAGAGTTGTAGTTTTTTTATTTTTATTGTGTAAGGGTCTTATAAAAAGACTAATCTTTTTTGTTTTCATTGTAACGTTTGAAGTTGTAATGAACATAGCAATGAATAAATTAATTTTCTCCTCAAACAATTGGAAAGGAGGTTCGAAACTCGTTATTAGAAAGGAGGTTCGAAGCTCGTCATTGGATACGAGATTCAGAGCTCGTCATTGAGGTTCAAAAATCATCACCAGACGTAAAGCTCATTAGTGAAGACTATGCTCGTCAAAAGGAAATTCATAAGACTTGCTACGCAGTTAGACTCAGCTATTGAAGACGAAGTTCATTGGTGAATACGAATCTTGTCAAATGATGTCAGTGAAAATAGCGTTCACTATACTACAAAGTTGGCCTTAGAAGACGAACCTCGCTGCATATTAAGGCTCGTACAATCAGATGAACCTCGCCATGCAGCAAGGTTCATCGTCCGAAGGAGATCCAGCTGTAACAGCTCCGAAGACCCAGTCAGCAATGTGAACTAAATCCAAGGAGTCAGTTACGCCACGACTTCATGATTTTAGCACATTATTTACACCCTCTACCCATAATTTTAGCATGTCAGTTACGTGCTGAAACTCTATAAATAGCCACAATCAACTATAAAGAGATGACTTTGGAGGGGCATACGAGGAGCACGGGAGGCAGAGCTTTGGTATTCAAGATTGAGACCTGAACCTCGGTTCTAACAATCTAAGTCATCAACAAAGTCTGATTCTCCTCTTGAGTTGAAGCGATCTTGATCTGATCGTCAACGGGAAGCAATCTCGGCTTGAGCATCAAGAAAAGTATCATTTTCGCCATCAAGAACCCACTTTTAAACAAAAGAAAAGTCAAATTAATCTTCTCTTCCTCTGTAATCGAGAGACTGAATGATTGTGAGGGATTCGTATCAAGTGATCGAATCTAGTTTTCTTAAAATAAGAGAATCAATCAACTTAAAAATTTCAACCTTTGCTTTTATCAAGAGAAAGACTGGTGCAACAAGCCACTCATTCTTGTCAATATGAGAGGCTTATTTCTGTGGTCCTTTCAGAATGCCAATGTTGTGCTTCTGTGCCTAGGCGATTAGTGTTCGATTGATTGATGAATGTTGCTCGACCAAGCAAGTGACAACGTCATTACAAGAAGAAGTCTTTAGAGACTGAGTATCCTGGAGTCACTATCAATGTGATCGGTAGAGGAAAATCGTCAGTCCCTAGTTCTGATAAGTCAGAGATAGATCGTTCTCCAAGCGTTAGAGAAATCACTAATGAGTTTGAAGGAATCTACCAACGTACTCGAACGCGAACAGGAGCCATTCCCCCTGTCAACTATCAGAGGTTAGCCAGAGGAACTAATTCCGATGACGAACATTTAGCCATCATGGAGTCTCAATCATCAAGTTCTTTCATTAGACATAAGAGCTTCACCTACATGGCAAAAAATTCTAAAGATCTCTCAAATAAGGTTGATGAGCAGGAGATCATGCTCAAATCATAGCAGGAGACCCTCAATGAACTATAGATCCTGATAGTCCAAATTATCACAGACAGGGCCAAATCTTAGAAGACAGATTCACCGCCAAGGCAAAAATATTCGTGGAGAGAAAAACGTCTTCACCCTGACCTCACACAAGCAAAGAGAAGGGAAAAATGGTTGATGATGTTGTTTTTGACCAAGAAGTCTATAACCTCAAATCTTCCTCTGAAGATGGAAGAGAAACTGAGAACGAGTAGAATCTCCAGTCTGAAAAAATGAAAGAGCTAGAAGACCGCCTCAATACCATAGCCCATAGAAGCGAGCTCTAAAATGAGGGAGTTATTAGGCACTATCCTGCCGAATGGGATGCAGCCCCTTATCCTCCAAAGTTCGAAGTCTCGACGCTACGAGCTTTTGACGGCACGGGATCATCGAACCAACATATCTATCATTTCAAGTAACAAACTGAGAATGTGATATCGAATGATGCTATACTGGCTCGTTTGTTCATTGGCACCCTCAAGGGGGTTGCCTTTGATTGGTTCATGAAACTACCTACGGGATGTATCTAAAAGTGGGCGGATCTAGAGAGACTCTTCCTATCAAGATTCTTTGAAGATGATACAGAAGTCTCTATCCATATCCTTTTCACCACTAAGCAGAAGAAGAGGGAGCCCGTCAAAGCCTTCGTCAAGAGGTTCCGAAGCATGGCTCTTCGATGTTCGTTAGGTATGATACAATCTACCTTAGTGAAGACCTGTCGACAAAACTTGCAGGCCAACCTTCTAGCATAAATAGGGGTTGCAGAATGTCGTTCCTAGAGACAACTAAACTCTCAAGGTGAACATGCTCAAAAATTTATTGTCAGGGTTAAAGCTGAAGAATAAAGTAAGCAGGATCAACCTGAGTAAAGGGACCAAACCCAATCTTCTCAGTGAGAAAGGGAAGATACTACGGCCACTGAAGCCAATCCTCTTCAATAGGATGACAGGTCCACAAAGCTATTGTATTAACAATTACCTATGATAGCCAAACTCTTCAGATGATGACCTGCTGTGTGATGTATTCCAATCATAGTCGTTATGCTCTAATGTCACTGAATGATTTGACGGATAGTGTCCCACTAGACGATATACCCTGTCTACCTCTTTTTCCCCTACATTTGTTCAAGACCGGGGGTTGATTTATTTATGGTCCACTGGATTATGAGTAATAAACTTTTTTAAGTTGTCATGTTCAACAAGACACCTCTGACAACTGTAAAATTTTTCCCCTGCTAAGTCTTAGTCAAGACTGGGGGTTGGTTATTTGTTATTTCTCAAACAGAATAACAAATTCATAAAACTATCAAGTTAACAATATACTTCTGATAGTCAATTCCTGCAAAATTCCCTTATCAATCCTCTTTAATAGGATGATAAGTCCTCAAAGTTGCTCCAATCGCAACAATTTCCTATCACGTTAACATCACACCTCTGACAATTCACTTATCAATCCTCTTCAATAAAATGATAAGTCTGTAAAGTTACTCTAATCGCGATAAATTCTGTCTTGTTAAATCACACCTCTAACAACCAATCCTTTCATCACGTTAATATTACATCGCTGATGACGTCATGTTAACATTACACCTCTGACAATCAACTTATCAACTCTCTTCAATAGAGCGATAGGTCCACAATCTTGTCACGTTAAATATCACACCTCTGATAACCAATCCTTTCATCACGTTAATATTACACCTCTGATGACGCCATGTTAATATTACACCTCTGACAATCAACTTATCGCATCTCTTCAATAGAGCGGTAAGTCCACAATCTTGTCACGTTAAATATCACACCTCTGACAATCAATCCTTTAATCACGTTAATATTACACATTTGATGATGTCATGTTAACATTACACATCTGACAATCAACTTATCGATTCTCTTTAATAGAGCGATAGGTCCACAATCTTGTCATGTTAAATATCACACCTTTGACAACCAATCCTTTCATCACATTAATATCACATATCTGATGACGTCATGTTAACATTACACATCTAACAATCAACTTATCAACTCTCTTCAATAGAACGATAGGTCCATAATCTTGTTAAGTTAAATATCACACATCTGACAACCAATCCTTTCATCACTTTAATATTACACCTCTGATTACGTCATATTAACATTACACCTCTGATAATTAACTTATCGACTCTCTTCAATAGAGCGATAGGTCCACAAGCTTATCACGTTAAATATCACACCTCTGACAACCAATCCTTTCATCACGTTAATATTACACCTCTGATGACGTCATGTTAACATTACACCTCTGACAATGAACTTATCGGCTCTCTTCAATAGAGTGATAGGTCCACAATCTTTTTACGTTAAATATCATACCTCTGACAACCAATCCTTTCATCACGTTAATATTACACCTCTGATGACATCATGTTAACATTACACATCTGACAAACAACTTATCGACTCTCTTTAATAGAGTGATAGATTCATAATCTTATCATGTTAAATATCATACCTCTATCAACCAATCCTTTCATCACGTTAATATTACACCTCTTATGACGTCATGTTAACAAAACACCTCTGACGATCAAATCAATTTATCGACTCTCTTCAATAGAGCGACAGGTCCATAAACCCGTCAAGTTAACATCACACGTCTGACAACCAAATCAACTTATCGACTCTCTTTAATAGAGCGATATGATCATAAAATGCTGTTAAGTTAATATCACACGTCTAACAGTCAAATTCCTCTAATGAACTTGTTAATTATTTTTCAACAAAAATAGCAAGTTTTTATTATAAAATCCCTAGCAGATTAAAGATTTTCTAGAATTATCCTAGTGATAATGAAGAAATTTTTTGAATTTTACTCTAAGTAAAAAATTCATGCCAAGTTAATACTACACATCTGGCACTTCTAACTTTCTTTTAGTGTTTCAAGTGAAAACATAACACATGAAGAAACAGTGGCAAAGCCTACGTATTCAATATTATTACAGGTTGTTATTAATAACACCAAAATCCATGCATTTCACGCATGTGGGACTTTATCTCGATCCCTAATTAGTGATAAGCCTACGTCTAACACGCGTTGCTGGGTAGTCCATTCCTGTGAAATTAACAAAGTTTATGTATTCAGTATCATAGTACTAAGTCTAAGAGAGTTCATTCTTTTAGCACAATGTTTCATGTGGAACGGACTTAGACAATTCACATACTAGTCCGACTCAAACGATAGTCGGTAAATGCTTATCAAATTCGTTGATGGCTGAGAGTTTACCAAAAATCCTATGAAATGTTTGCGGGCTCATCAGTTGAATGGATGTGAGCGACGTTTAAGAGCTTCTGCTCATGAGTAGCTTGTACCGTCGCCTACAGTTTCTCTTTGAAGCTCATCCTCACACAGGTCCTGTGTGGCAAATCCCTTCAACTAAGATGCCTTCGAAGCGGGTGTAGAGAATAACTCCTTTATGACAAGGAATTAATAGCTCCAAGATTAGAGTTGAGATCCAAATTATTTTAAAAATTCGTCCCAATCAATCGCAAACTTTCGAAAACTTTGGAGGGGATTCTGTAGGCTATCTAAAAATTACTACAGATAGCTAATCCCCATCAAATACCGATGATAAAAGTTACAATCTGACGGCTTCGAGAAAACTACAATTTGAAAACTTTCACGTAGATTGATAAAATTTTTATTTCAACAGCCTTCACAATCAACATCATGAGTTACAATCTGATAACTCTCATATTTTCAAGGAGCCAAGATGAAGGTCATAAGATGACGATCTTTGTAACACTCTAATAAAAGAGATTACAAATTAACGGTCTCTTCAAATCAAAACGTAGATATCTCTTAAACCTTAAGGAATTTGGCAAAGTGGATAGGAACAAACCGAACTCTTTGAGTTGGTTAGGTCGGATCTGTCTCGTCGAGATAGTCAATTTTCATATATAATTCGTTCAATTCTGACTTACAGTTTGAAAGTTATGACATGTTCTTCGTAGCATGTTATGTTCTAAAGTCCATCTGCAAGGCTGGACTTCACCTGAACATTGGACTTAGCCTAAAGTTCGCCATGCTTGCCTGAGGCTCGTCTCTGCATTCCAAAGTCAAAATGCATAGTTCATCTCTGCGTCCCAACAACAAAATGCAGAGTCCGTGGCCACGTTCTAGACTCAAAATGTAGAGTTCGTAGCTACGTTCCAGACTCAAAACGCTGAGTTTGTGGTCGTGTTCCAGACTCAAAACACAGAGTTTGTGGCTGTGTTCCAGACTCAAAATGCAGAGTTCGTGGCTGTGTTCTAGACGCAAAACGCAGAGTTCGTGGCTGCGTTTTAGACGCAAAACGCAGAGTTCGTGGCTGCATTCTAGACTCAAAACGCAGAGTTCGTGGCTGCGTTCCAGACTCAAAATGCAGAGTTCGTGGTTGCGTTTTCAGGCTCAAATATGCAGAGCCCAACTCTACGTCTTAGGTCCAGAATGCAGAATTCGTGTCCAAAACGTAATTCTTGCATTTGACTCGTTCAAACACGAGGTGAACGGTTCCAAAAACCGTTTTTCACGATTTGAGAGGATCACTCCCCCACTTAGAGTGAATTAAGGGTACGGTTACACCCCTTAATCCCCTATAAATGGCGAAAAACTCAACTGAGTTCAGGCTCTCTCCAATTGGATAAACTTTTTGCATCAAAAATATTACAAAAAGAGATATCGGCAATCTCTTAAGCAAATCTTTTTAGAGATTTTCAGATTTGGAGGCTCTTGGAGATCATCTTCGTCGGCAATAGAGAGCTTGGAGCTTCGGAGCTTTGACATTGGCTTACGAACCGATTTTTAGTTAAATCAATCAACTCTTCCATAGAGTTATAACTCGCTCAGAGTTTCAAACTTGCCACGCAAGTTCGTCCAAGACTTCGAGTCAAGAGGTAATGACAACATTCCACAAGGTGAAGCGTTCGAATCGTCAATGGAAAGCAAACTCAACACGAACATTGAGGGAGACATTCCATTAATACCAAGAAGAACCCAGTTTTAAACAAAGAAAAGGATTTTCGTCGATCCTTCTCTCTTTTATATATCAAAAAACCGATCGAGAAGATTGTAATTTCTTTTTCTAAGCCAGTTAGAGATATATTGCATTGAGAGAATTGTAACTTATTCTTTTTCTAAGTCTGTTAGAGAGAATAATACCAATTCAATTTTCTTAATTTCTTCTTCCAATTTTCCCAACAAACAATGGTCTAACTTAATCTTCACAATAAAGATATTACATCTAACATAAACCAAGATTAACATAACTAAAATACTTACACAAAAGAACACTGATATGATGCCATATGTTTTGTCCAATGCTTCTTTTTGCAATTTACCTATAAGTGCTTCTTCCATCTGTAAAGAACCTGGAAATTAGCATTATGTATAAATAAGGGTCCTAAAATTATTTAATTTAGAATCTTACATGGTCATCTAGCCAACCACCACGAAGCAAGTACACAAGATCTTCTCTATCGATGCTGCTGTTATCTATCTTGATAACAACATACCTCCTAAAAAATAGGATTTAACAATTATCAGCAACCATGTGCATGCACATATATTGAGTTAAAATATACTGCAATAAACTTAGCATATAAAAAATTTATTGAAACTTACTTATGCAATTTTTATAGCAAAAATGTGATAGCCATATGTTTTCTGTTGGGGTGAGTCTGAAGGATACTGTAGGTGGTATCCTATGGTTGTGTTAAAAAGTCCATGTGCTATTAAGAATGTGTATGATAAAATTTGAAGGATCTGGAATCCCTGCGTTTAAATCCTTCAATAGAGTTTCCTCCTCCTTCGTCATAAAGGTCATCTTCAACACATCCCACTTGGCTTCTTGATTGTTAAAGTAATATTTGATGGCTTCTTACTCTTCATCCACATGATCAGAGACCTCAATTATATCTTTAACTTTTTAGTCTTCTGCTTTTCTTCTATGAATGAGGTCCTAACATGCTGTGATCTCTTCATAGCTCTTTTCCTTGGTGCCTAGTTCTCTTGGGTAGGCGATTCTTTATGGCTAGCTTCTCTTAAACAATTTGCATAGCATTCGTGATATCCTCCACAATTTTATCCACCTTCTCAATCACATTCTCATTTGTAAATTTCTTTGTATTCTCATTCTTCTTTTTCACAACATTCCTGTCCTCAATCTCCTTTTTTCCAAAAAATTTCTCAATTTTTTTCTCAACTTTCTCCTCAATGTGTAAATCCTCCACTCCTTTATTTTCATTATGGTGAAAATCATTTTTAAAATCATTTCTAAAACTTCCTCTATCATCATTCTGAATGTTATTGTCATTATCTTTTTCAACTTCCTTCTAAACTTCCTCTTGGACTTCCTCCACAATAGGGACTTCCCCCTTAATGGGGACTTCCTCCTCAACTTTCTCCTCAATGGGAGCTTCCTCCTGAACTTCCTCCTCAACAGAAACTTCTTCCTCAACAGGAACTTCCTCCTCAACTTCTTTCTCAATAGGAACTTTCTCCTATCCTTTATTAGAATCTTGTATAAAGTTTGCTGCTAAATGATGTTTTTCTTCAACTGCCCGTGGCTTAAACTTCCTGTTTTGTGCTATTTTCTTCTTAATATTCTCCTTCAGCACATTTGAGTCTTTAACATAGCATATCCTCTAAAAATTTCCACTATTCTATTAAGTCT
>BQKN01063689.1:69658-102131 GCA_022839385.1 Asparagus kiusianus
TTTTGCAAATTGGTACTAGATATATTTATCATAACATATTTTTATGTGAAAATTCATAAACACGTTTTTTCATGTTTGATCATGTATCTTGAAAAATTATGTGCAATGTAAACCTAGCTTTACTCGGGCGCGCGCATCGCATCGCATCGCACTTTGCACATGTGCGAGTAAAGCGACTTTGCACCCCTCATTGCACATTGCCCATTGATAACACTGAAGAAACCTAACACAATTGCCACCTATCCTTAGGATCTGCAGCAGCCAGCTTCTTCAATGTTTTTAGCTCATCTTTGCCTGCCTTATACCTTTACCATAATGTGTCCAAAACCAAAGAAGAAACAAGAAAAACATAAATAAAAAAACTACTGATTAAGAACGCATTTAGTCAATGCTTTACTCACATAGTCTCACTGCTGCGAATGATTTTTATGGCAACCTCTTTTGGCTCACCCTTTCCAGTCTCATCTTACTGCAGTAACCCTCTGCGTCATCCAAGTTGTCATAAAGACCACTTCTCTCAATTTGTAAATCATCCCTTTGTCCTGCATAAAATATGTGTAATGAGAACCACACGATGAAAGATTTGGACATATTGGCTGATACAAGTGACTGAAGTATTCACCAATGTGACTTCCACAGCATCATATACAACATTGCAAGTAAACAAAATAAAAAAGCACCAGGAATTTTATGCACCAAATATTTAGATGGAGGAAAGTTAGTACTTCTATTTGACACTTGTAATGCAATTTAGTTGATAACATTAACATCTTGGCTGGCCTCATGAATCAACAATTGCAAGTTACGTAAAACGGTTCTTAACAGGTTAACATCAGCCAGTGACAGCTTCCAGCATCCCTGCAAAGAACAATGCAGATGACCCTACCTGAATATACTAGGTCACAGATAGTAATTGATGAAAACGATTCACATATTTATGCATGTCGCATGGAGTTTTTGTTCAATAAAGTGACAATTTCTCAATTTTGTACAAGGATTACTTACTAGTATAGAGTAGGAGTTCTGCATGGTTCAAGTAACTTCAAACATTCGTGAAACCAATCCAAGATAGCCTTTTAATCGCCAGAGAAAGAGTTTGTCATACTATTAGCTGAGTTTATGGAACAAGTAGGTGTTGCTCCAGGAGAAAAAGTAACAAAAAGTAGGTGTTGTTCCTATTACGAGGCAATTTTTACATGTGTACAGAAAAAACTTAAATAAAAAGGGTCTCCACTACAGCAATTGTTTAATGGTTCAAGAAATTTGAGATTTGAAGTTCCAGCAAAGCGGTACAAACAGTGTTCAAATTCAACCCTAGTTGAATGAGTCTTCTGTAATATCAGCTTATGTGATGAAAGGCATAGGAATTTCTCCTTTATGGAACATTACGTTCAACATCAATGGTAATAAAACACAAGTCTATCTGATGATTCTGCAGAATTAAACAGAGGAACGACAGTGCCAGGGATGCCTTGCACACTTGCAAAATGATCCTGCTAGCATTTGAGACATTACACAAAGCAAACAACTATTTATATCAGAAAATTTATTTATTTGAAAGTTATTACTTTTAAAGTAAACAGGCAAAAGATATGATAATGATCCATGTCTTGAAAGACAAATTGTTCACGAGCAGAACAGTATGACTATTTGAATTAGCTAAACATTTTGGGACTTCATATCATAGGATATATAGAACATAAATCATCAAGCTTTTTTTACACACGCTTGAGGATAATTTAGCAAAGGTTCTGATGATAGCTTGGTACATCGTATACAAGAGAGTTTATTTAGTTCATTAGCAGTTGGTTAGTTTACACTGTTAAACCCCAACTTCAGAAAATACAGCAAGCTTGTTGACGTAGCTTTACCAAAGCAGTATTACTTGCAGCAATCAGAGTAGTCTTATTTGCAGCAATCTGGAGTCTTCGGATTTCACTGGTGCAAGTATAAGTTTTGCTTCAAAATCCATACCAGTCCTTCTAAGGTATTAGCTTCAATAGTATCAGGGTTTCAGAAGCATGGTTAAGCAATACCTCTGTATTGGACCCTTTGAAAGCTATACAGCTGTAGTAGTGATTTTAATAATGGATAGATTATGTTCTAATTGGACTCAAGTGATCCTTTAGCAAAAGGATGGCTCTTGTTATCAAATGAAGGAACAACAGGAACTAGTTCACTGGAAATATTTAGTTAAGAAATAGTAGTACAGAATTATGAGCTCAACAGATGAGAAAGGTAAATAATCTACAATCACTACCAAATTAATGAGTTATAACTTATTTATAATTCTTGAATTGTGATAATGATAACATTTTTTATTTTTGTTAACATGGAAGAAACATTTCTCCGCTTAGCCATATCCCCCCTTCAAGGGTTTATTGTAGGAACAATGGGAATCAGTTCAGTTTAGAAATGTTTAGCTGAGAATTAGGACTTAAGAATTATGAGCTCAACAGATCATATTTCGGAAAAAGATTAATAATCTACACTCACTATCAGATTTGATAAGTTATGACTTATAACTTAATCAGATATCTTGCATTGGGCTAATATTTGTTTCATTTTTTACAACATGGAAAACTCATCTTTCTGCTTAGCCATATCCCCTTCCAGGGTTCTGAATGCAACCCTAATAGATTCTAATTTCTAGAATGGATTATCTATATCTATCCATCATTAAGAAGTGTACAAGAGTTGAAAAACTACGAAGTGAAGAAAGCAAGTCTCTCAAAGATTCATTTGCTATCAAGGCAGTTGTGTATAAAAAACCAGCTTACTTCCCAGATCCCAGCACCACAAGTAATAGGCCTTTTTTCAAACAAAGGGAGAGAATAACAAGTTAGAAATTTACTCCCAATAGAGTATCCACTTATAGTTAGCATTTCATACATCATCTTAAAGAACGGAATAGATAAAATATATCAAAAATTATGATAAGTGATTACGATTTACAACTGCAGTTTTCCTAAAAGATTCTGATGCCGCTACTATATGTTCATTGAGAAGTGTATAAGAATTGAACAGAAACGCCTATGCGAAGAAAGTTCACGAGCCAATCTTTTGAGGATTTATTTGCTGCCTGACTCATTTACATATTAAACTACCACAAGCTTATATCCCAGATACCAGCATCGCAATTCATCTGCATACAGTCCAACGTAAATAAGCCTCTTTGCCCGCAACGCAAGCTGATAGAAAGTTAGGAATTTGCTAGCAGTGGGGCATTTGCTGATGCCAGCATTCCATATGGTCTTTACAATAGCAATATATATTTAAATAAATTATTAAAATAAATGATTATTATGTAAACCTGCAGGTTTCCTTCAGAGTAAGAAAAATCTTCAACCTGAATGCCAAAGATTGGGTGCAAAGAGAAATGACAGATTTCAGATAGATGTGCACAAAGAAATATGCTGGTACAGGCCTACCAAAAACTAACTTAATCCTTACATATTGGTAAATTACCCAGCTTCATTCCTTGCAATCAGTTCTTAAATTATATGCATAACTGTACATAGGAATATTTGGTAATTGGAGATCTAAGATTAGTGTTCAGAAGGGGGAAAATTGTGATTGAAGTGTATATCTCTGGAGTAACCAATTTAAATGCTAATAAAAAACAATGCACGGAAATCAGACGGGTTTGTTTGCCTTGTGTGCTAAATGGGAGTGAACAGTTCAATATTTGGTAATTGTAGCTCTAGAAATAGCATGCAGAAGGGGGAAAACATGTGATTGAAGTGTATATCTTGAGAGTTACCAAGTTAAATGCTAATAACAGACAATGCAAGGACGTCAGATGGGTTTAGGTCTGTGCTGTGTACTAAACAAGTGTGACTTGGTAAGACTGGGCGGGCATCAGGGAGATACTGACACGGGCAAAACAGTCCAAAGCAATGAAATATTATGTCTCTCTTTTGAATTAAATCAACTCAATCTCAAAAATTTTAACTTTTTACAAATTACAAGATCTAAAAGGAAATATTAAGTTTTCTGATCTTAAAATGCAAAAAGTATAATTTCTAGGATTTATTGTTATTAAAGTCCCTGTCACAAGCAAAACTCCAAAGTTATGGTGATGGTTGAGAGTTATTTTATATTATGACATACCCTTGCAGGTTGAGTGCCCTTTCTCTGGGACAAAATCTGGACTCAGATAAGGGCATCAACTTTTTTTTGAATCAGCTTTAAATTAGAGGTTAGTAGGAATTGAATATAGATTGCTTGAAACCATATTAAAGTCCCTGTCACTACACCATAACTCCAGAGTTATGGTGAGGGTTGAGGGCAGTGTACAAAATATGAATCGATATTTCAATATAACAGTCAATATATCATGTTCTACAGCAGCATGCACCGATATTTACAAGTCTATAACATTTTTTGATTTTTAGAATCTTTTTCCTATATACATATATAGGCTGATACCCACAATATCGGCCAATATCTGCAATATTGACCAATATTTCACCGTGAAACTATCAGCCAATGTTGGACTTTTTTAGGATTTGAGTTTGGTTTTGGATTCTGGATCTGACCCAAATACCAAAGAAAACACTCTTTTTGCTTCAGAACTCGTAATCGACCTTACAAAATCCCTAACTCTTACCATTCAGTGCTCCCTCCCTCCCTCTCTAGCTCTGTATAATCTCTCTCTCTCTCTCTGTCTCTTTGAAGGTTAAGCACTTCGCAAAGTTTCATGATACGATCGATACAAACAATTATTCATCCACATATATCACGATGCAGTTTCTTATGTTTCAAAATCATCAAATATGTTCAGATTACGTATTAGAATGTTATATTCTGTATGAACATCATCTGACATAACTCCACAATATTTACTACATATCCCAATAAATCCCCTATTTCCGCAATCTTATATGGATTTTAGCAGTTCAGTATTTAAAATAATGGTTGAATGTAACAATTTTATATTCTGCAACCTCGAACAACCATTAATGTTACAGTAATGGCAAAATGCAAGCATTGTAAAACTGAAGTTGAAGGACAGAGAGATACTGAAACAGAAAGTCCAGAACAATAGCAAAAATGTACAATTACAAAGCTTACCGTCTTTCGAATATCAACAGGTGATCCTCCTAAGATATCATCACCAAAAAAATCGGCTGAACTTTCACTTTGTGGGAAATTAGACCATATTTGAAACAAGTTATTAACATTCTCTTATTCATAAATAACACTAGCATTGTCACACGTTCAAATGCACATGCGTTTAAAAATTTTATGGTTAGAAAAACTATTTTTTTGAGAAACTATTTTCTATTTAAACTATTTTTTGAAAAACTACATTTATTTTTTTGTATTTAAAAATGAGTTAAGATTCTGATTCTTTTGCCATTTGCATCACACCCTCCTTTTTTAAATAGGTGATAAGTTAAATCTGTATTAGGTCTTCTTCTATGTAATAACTTCTCAGACAATAAGTAGAAAATAATTAATCATTTGTTGGGTATGATATGAATCCATATGAATACAAAACAGGATAAACTTAACACATTTCTAAACTTAAAGTTTTATTTTCTAAATTTTCTTATTTCTATTATTTCTAATCATTATTGATGCATGAATTTTCAAATTAAGGGAGATTTTCTCTAATTATTTTTAAAAGAATTACGTATGAATTTCTTGATTTAAGAGAAAAAAACTGTGCATGAAATCTTAATTGAGAGAGAGAGAGAGAGAGAATGGAAGAGAAAGGAAGAGGGAGACACGCGCGTGCTTTTGTGAGAGTGAGAGAGACAGAGGGAGGGAGGGAGGGAGGGGGGAGAGAAAGAGCAGTGGAACATTGAAAGGCGTGAGGGAAGGAAGGAGGGAATAAGAAATTTAAGAGTGAAAGACTAGGCCCCACTTCAATGATTGTAATTTGAAATTACGACATTGCCCCTGTCATCTTTGAAGGGTTGAACGAAAATTTTAAATGTTCTTCATACTTGTGCCACCCTCACTTGGATTTTAAAAATATAGTATAGATAGCATTAGCTTATCATTAAAACATCAAACTGCAACCAAAACCCTATAAGAAAAAAGCCTTCTTCTGGTGATTAGTAACAAACCTTGGGAATGCCCTCACCAAGCCCCACAGAACCACCTCTCTTCTCAAGGCCTGAGGTACCATTAAGTAAAGGAGATTTCCCCACATCAAATGATGGATCAGCAGCAAAATCATCACCATCAGAGGAATCCTGATTCGCATCAGTGTCTCCAACAGGAGCTTGGCCACCAGAACTCTCAGCATCTAGCTCCCATAACTTATCTTTAAGCATTTCCTTATTCTTTTCTGTTTAAAGATGAATACAGTAAACAATTGGAATAAGAACAGGAAACTTAAGAATATGTCGGATAGAGTACATAAAAACGGACAAACATGCAAAATCCGCTTCAACAAGAGATGGACACGACAGTTGGAACATGAATTAAATTCCAGGTGCTTACGTGATGGAGATTCAACATGTTCTTGCAGCTGCTGTTGTTTATATTTTTCCGAGATAGCTTGTCTCCTTTTTCTGCTTTCCTCAATTTTGTCAAGGTCATCCTCCAGTTTCGCAAGTTGCTCTTCAATTCTCTCTTGATAGTCTGCTTCATCCTCCTCCCTATCAAAATCCAAAAGATGTCAACAAAAAGAAGAAAGATAAAATATATGAACATAAATTATTCTCATACAACACGGTCGAAACTCACCTTAATGACTCCTCTTCTTCATGAAGATATTGTCTAGCAGGATTCTTTGATCTTGTTCTATCTCTATGCAGACCATCCTTTTCCGCATACTTTGAGTGTTGATAATCTCTTTCCCTGTCTCCATTGTTAACTCTGCTCCTCTCAATTTGCCCATTATGATCTCTGTCCCTATCTAACTTCAGCTCTCCGTGCCTGATTTGACGCTTATCTCTATCATAACCATATCTGTCACTTTCCCTTCTGCTTTTCACGTCCCTTAATCTGTCCCTTTCTCTATACGTCTCCCTGCTTACATCTCTTGGTGTCCACATAGATCTATGTCCCACACTACCTTTGTCTCTTTCTCTTCTTTCTCTGTCACGAACATGCATACTAAAGATACTATATCTTCTCCTTCGGCGTTCTTTACTCCTGTCCCATTCTCTGCCACGATCAATGCATCTGGGTTCCCATCTATCATATCTATCCCTCCCTTTTCGTCTATCATAATCACCATACCTCTCTTCTAGACCATCATGTTTGTTATGAAAAATACGCCTCTCCATTTCCATGGGGTCCCTGTCCATCTCCATATATACATCATTTGGTTGGTTTCTGACTGCATGTCGCACCTGCATATTCACCCTATTACTTGTATCGTAATCAGAATCAAGTGACCTTATTTTACTTTTTAAGTAATCATCACCAGCATCATCATCCTTATCAATAGGGTCATATCTTGGAATAGCTTCAGTTTTTCTACTTGCAATCCCACAATGTTTAACTAAGGATTCATGATTCATTAAGTCATCAGCATTTTCCCATCTATTTTGACTGTACAATGCATTTGAGTAAGAGTCAATTGCTTTCAGTTCCTTATCTGAGTAAGATCTATCCTCTCCAGAGAGTACCTGTAACAAAAAGAACTTCTTGATCAAATGCTACACCGTCAAATACTCACTTATATTATATGCTTAAAGTATAACTTCATTTAAAAAGAGAACAAGTTACCTGGAAGAAACAAAAGATAAAAACGAAAGAGCTTGATTACCACAAAGAAAACTCAAAATTCA
Organism: Asparagus kiusianus; assembly: GCA_022839385.1. NCBI lineage: Eukaryota > Viridiplantae > Streptophyta > Magnoliopsida > Asparagales > Asparagaceae > Asparagus > Asparagus kiusianus. The sequence continues at coordinate 77,416 of BQKN01063689.1, forward strand.
GTGCTCCAGTTGTTTATACCTTTGCTCAACCATAAAAGCACAACGATTGAAATTAAGAAAAGCGTGAATTACAAAGATCAAGATGGTGACCATTTGAAAAATAGTTATAAATATGAAATATGTATAAAGCTAGAATAACAAATATACAATCAACACAAAGTCAAAAAAAAAAAAAACGCCACAACAACAAAGTATTTATTCCAAATTTTGGGGGCTTGCTACATGAATCTTACTCTTACATTCATATCTTACTAGTACATCTACTGGCTCTGTTCATCTCAATTGATTCTCTCTCACTTTATCCTCGATAGGAGCATCTCTACAAATGCACTCATTTCTTATCCTATCTTTTAGTGTACACCTATAAGACAAAGAAATTAGAGATGAGTTATGTTAATAAAATCACCCAATTAATTTTTCTCCTTCCACTAATTTACTGAATCTCAGATATCAGCGATGGTATAGAGAAATGTAAATCATACTTCAAGTCACCTAAATTTGTAGCAACACGTAAAGAGAAGCAAGATTACAGAAAACTGATGGATGATTTTAGGAGCTTGCTACATGAATCTTACTCTTACATTCATATATTACTAGTACATCTACTAGCTCTGTTCATCTCAATTGATTCTCTCTCACTTTATCCTCGATAGGAGCATCTCTAGTCTTCTACAAATACACTCATTTCTTATCCTATCTTTAGTGTACACTTATAAGACAAAGAAATTAGAGATGAGTTATGTTAATAAAATCATCCAACTTCTCCTTCCACCAATTTACTGAATCCCAGATATCAACGATGGTATAGAGAAATGTAAATCATACTTCAAGTCACCTAAATTTATAGCAAGACATAAAGAGAAGCAAGATTACATAAAACTGATGGATGAGTTCCTTACAGAAAAAGGCATGTTTCAGAACCATAACAGCAAAGATACAAGTTTAAAGAAAATCGCCTTAACTCCACAGAGTAAGAAATTGAGCAGGACAAATTTTCAAAACAGTCCCCTTTCAACATTTATTTCCAAAAAATGATCTCTTTTGCACTTATTTTCAAAAACCAACCTGGTTTCAGCCCTGGCGCTGAATCCAGGTCGGTTTTTGAAAAAAAAAATTTCGAAACTTCACGGGAGTTGAACTCCCGTAAAGTTGTATTTATTGAGCAAACTTTACGGGAGTTGAACTCCCGTGGAGTTTTAGATGCCTATATAAGACAGTCCCGTGAACCAAACCCGCAGCCTTCTCGCACCCGTTCCCAAACCAAACCCTAGACCCTCTTCCACTGTTCCCCACCGTCACCAACTCTGCCGCTGTCGGTCCCCAGCGCTGTCGCCGAAGTCCCCGCGAAGTTTTAGCAGATTGTTAAAAATCTGCTAAACTTCACGGGGTTCAACTCGCGTAAAGTTTCTAATTTTTTTTTCAAAACCGACCTTATTTCGGCGTCAGGGCGGAAACAAGGTCGGTTTTTGAAAATAAGTACAAAAAAGGTTGTTTTTTAGAAATAAATGTTGAAAGGGGACTGTTTTAAAATTTTGTCCAAATTGAGCATAAAAATTATATAAAAATGAAAAATGAGCATAAAGATGGAGAAAATTACTGATTCCTCAATGATCACGCCTTCTTCAACAATCTCTCCTTCCTCCAATTCCCCATCCTCAACCATTCGATTGTCAGCGGGAACTCCAAGAATATTCTCCCCATCCTCGTCGCCCTCGTGGAGATGGTGATGGTGCTTCGGCCGCTTCGACTCTCCCTCCCCCGTCACTGCATCCGACGACGGCGATTGGAGCTTCTTGCTAGGAGAGGGAAGGGGCTCATGCTCTTCGATTTCCATGAGGAACTAGGGCTAGGGTTTGAGGGGAGGGAGGTAGAGTTAGGGTTTGTATCGGAGGATAGCTGGGCTGGTTACCGTCGCTCCTCGGTCTGGCTGCTTGAGGCCTATTTGCAAGGGCGAGATGCATCGGGGGATTAATGACACGGGTTAAGGAGTTAATAAAATACGTTTCTACTATTCTCTCCGCCTGTCTATTGTTTTATGAACAGTTTCTAATCTAATATTGTCTTTACTGTTATTGAAGAAGGATCCAATAAATTTTTGATTAAGGGAGGGCAATCAAGTAATGATCTTTTCTACCTCATTTATTTGCAACTTTAGTATAAGTTATTGTAGGGATAATAGTGATGGATGGTAAGTTTCCAAGTCTCCTGAGATCTAGATTTTGAGATGCTAAAAACTTCGAAGGGGGTAGTAGGCGGCCAAAAACTACGGACCGTTTGACGAAGATGAACTCCCAAGAGACACTCGGCCATATTACACAGACCAAAAAGAAAAGGAGAAGCCAAAGAGCTAAATAACGGTCACACATTCCCTCTCCTTGCCCTAGAACTAATATTCTCTAAGACACCTTTCGACTCAGACGCGAGCTTCCTCTCGTGGATTCTAACTTTTAGACGTCTTTTGACCCAGACTCGGACCGTTGATGGGGTCGGCTTTGGTTGATCAAACTATGTCTATATTCATATTAGCTCTGTTGGTCACATGATCCGGACCATACTACTGACATGTGCCTGACTCTACATCACTCGGTGAGATACAATTCAGTGTACACTGGCAATAACTATGGGAGATAAGTATTGTTGGGAATTTAATGCCGAAATCCCTAAGACAGCAGAAACACAAAATAGAAAAAGTACACCAAGTTTTAACGATGTTCGACAACTGCCTATGTCCTCGGAAGCCACACAATAAATTTCTTATTAATCTAACAAGAAATTACAATTCAGAGCAAATCTCAAACTAAGATTCCTCAATAAATACCAAGGCTAATACTGTAGCTACAGTATCCCCTCTCCTTAAATACCCCTCTTTAATTTCACCTTCACCACTCTTTAATTCCTTCCTCTGATTTCTCTTCCAAAATCACGAGTGAGAGAGAGCTGGAGAAAAACACGAGAGGACAGAGGAGATCCGCCACCTCTGAACACGAGAAGATGAGGAGAAGAAGACCCTCTCATCTCGAGCTTGGGGTTTCCCTTTTATAGGGAAACCCTAGCTGAGCTGTCGATAGGCTGTCGACAGCCTAGATCGCACCCCAAAACGAGCGCTCGATCTCGCCTGCAAGTCGCCAACTTGCCTGCAGCACTCGCCTACAGCTCACGAGGTCGCCTGCTCAAGATTCGCCTGACAGAACCCTCGCCTGACAGAGATCTCGCCTGCCCAAAGTTCGCCCGCGCTCGAGAGCTTCGCCTGCAGCTTCCATCGACCTCGCCTGAGCTTCGTCCTCGCTGGAGAAAACTCGCCTGCAAGGTTTGATCTCCACTCTCGATCTCAACAATCTCCTACTTGGAGATCAAATCATCGTCAGCAGGCTATCTCATCAAGCTCCTCCTCCTGTGTGACTCCGCCCTCATCATCTATGTATGAAGGCCAACTGAAGTTGCGCACAACTCCAGTTTCTGAACGGTCACCGTCTTTGTTAACATATTTGTTAGATTCTTACTTCCAGGAATCTTCTCTAGTTTTAACACGTCATCTTCCAACAGGGATCTGATGAAGTGGTACCGAAGCGCAATATGCTTCGTTCTAGAATAAAATGTAGAATTCTTAGCCAAGTGTATCACACTCTGACTATCGCTATGCAAAACATTCTTTTCCTGTTTGAATCCCAGCTCTGTTAACAAACCCTGAAGCCATATCATCCCTTTACTGGCTTCAGTCACTGCAACATACTCAGCTTCTGTAGTGGATAGAGTGACAATCTTCTGTATTTGTGACATCCAACTAACAGCTGTAGTTCCAACGATGAATACATAGCCGGTGGTGCTTCTTCGGTGATCAACTTCACCGCCGAAGTCTGCATCTACGTACCCTTGTACTTCTACCTCTCCCTTACCAAAGTACAAACACTTCTGTGTGGTGCCTCGTAGATACCTCAGAATCCACTTGACCTCTTCCCAATGAGCTTTTCCTGGATTCGACATAAACCGGCTGACCACTCCCACTATATGGCCAATGTCCGGTCTCGTACAGACCATTGCGTACATCAAACTTCTGATAGCTGAGGCGTAAGGGACCTTAGCCATACTCTCTTTCTCTTATTCTAACTGAGGAGACTGATCCTTCGATAGGCGAAAATGGCTGGCCAAGGGTGTACTCACTGGCTTGGCTCGCCCATGCTAAACCTCTGCAAAACACGGTTGATGTACTCCGCCTGAGATAACTGCAAGAGACCTCTCTTCTTATCTCTCGTGATTTGCATTCCAAGGATCTTCTTCGTTGGACCCAAGTCCTTCATGTCAAATTCTTTTGACAGCTGTTGCTTCAAACTCCTGATATCCTCCATATCTGCTCCTGCAACTAACATATCATCAACATACAGGAGTAGGATGATATAACTAGACTGATATCTTTTGAAGTAGCAACAGTGGTCGGCGTTGCACTTCTGAAAACCTTCCTTGTGTATGAAGCCGTCAAACTTCTTGTACCACTACCTTGGGGCTTGTTTTAAGCCATACAAGCTCTTCTTAAGTCTGCACACCAGGTTCTTCTTTTTTTTCTTCAGAGAAACCTTCTGGCTGGTGCATGTATATCTCCTCTTCTAGATCTCCATGAAGAAACGTCGTCTTCACGTCTAACTGCTCAAGATGAAGATCTTCAATTGCTATAATACTCATCACGGTCCTGATAGTATTTAGTTTCACCACGGGAGCAAAAATATCGGTGTAGTCAATTCCTTCCTTATGCTGGAATCCTTTGACAACTAGCCAGACTTTATATCTTCTGGTCTGCTCCTCTTTTATCCGGTACACCCATTTGTTGTGGAGTGCCTTCTTACCCGTGGGTAACTCTGCCAGTTCCCACGTCTAGTTTGAAATGAGAGACTTCATCTCATCTTTCATGGCAAGCTCCCACTTGCTCGCATCTCCACCCTGACAAGCTTCGTCATAGCGTTCAGGCTCCCCACCATCTATCAGTAATAGATAGTTCATATATCTCCTGTTGGGCACAGGAGGCTGTAAAGATCTCCTCAAAATCAGAGTTGGTGCGTCGGGCTCTTGTGCACCATCTTGTCCAACAGGTTCTTCTGGCTGAGGACCTTCTGCATTGGGTTCTTCTGAGAGGTTACTCGGGACATCATCTTCATCTATAAATATTGACTCGCTCTTTGAGTCATCTGTCTTGTGCATGTCCTTATACATTACCTTCTCGTTGAATATCACATATCTACTCCTGATCACTTTCTTGTTTTTGTTGTCCCAAATGCGGTAGCCAAACTCATCTTCACCATAGCCAATGAAAGTGCATTTCTTTAACTTGGGATCAAGCTTATTCCTGCCTTGATCACTAATATGCACGTAAGTCACACAACCGAAAACTTTGAGATGTGAGAGTTTTATCTCCTTTCCGCATCATACCTCCTCTGGTATTTTGTGCTCCAATGGAACCGATGGACCTTGGTTGATCAAGTAAGCTGCTGTGTTGACCGCTTCTGCCCAAAACTGTTTCGGTAGGCCTGACTGTACCCGAATGCTTCTGGCTCTCTCTGTCAATGTTCGGTTCATCCGCTCAGCTATACCATTTTGCTGAGGCGTGACGGGAACGGTTCTCTCCATTCTGATCCCGTGCTTATAGCAGAACTTTTTGAATCCGGTGTCTTCATACTCACCGCTAATGTCGGTCCTGAGCTTCTTTATTCTCAGACCGATCTCATTCTCGACCATAGCTTTCCATCTCCTGAAAGCTTCAAATACTTCTGACTTATGCTTCAGAAAGTAGACCCACACTTTTTGAGAGTGATCATCAATAAAAGTCACGAAGTAGTGTTTTTCACCAATGGACGCAGTGGTTGTTGGTCCCCAAACATCTGAGTGAACAAGCTCTAGCTTTTCTTTCCTGGGGGTTCTGCTACTTGTCTGAAAGATGACTCTCTTCTGCTTTCCAAGTATGCATTCCTCACACATATCCATCTCCACTGACTGTAGTCCTGGGAGTTTTCCCTTTGTGTGCATGATTTTCATTCCCTTCTCACTCATATGACCGAGTCTCTGGTGCCACAGCTTTGAAGTCTCATTGCCTGCTGCAACTGAGATCAAACAATGTGAACCAACTGTTATATACAGGGTACCAGTTTTCTTACTTTGGGCAATCGTCATTGCGCCCTTTGAGATCATCCAATCATCTCTATGAAAGGTCGTAGTGTATCCTTCGCCAGCTAACTGGCCTACGGATATTAAGTTCTTTCTCAGGTCGGGAATATGCCTGACATCCTTCAGCTCCCATACTGACCCGTTCAACTTAATTTTTACCACACCTTTGCCCACAATAGCACACGGTTGATCATCACCATGATATACATATCTAAGATTTTCGGGAATATACTTCTCGAAGAATTCTTTCTGAGAAGTAGCATGGAACGACGCTCCTGAATCTAACACCTAAGATTCCTCATTGCTCTCCAAAGAGCATATCAATGCGTCGTCTCCTCCTGAGGTGGAAGTGACATTCACCTCTGCCTTCGCCTCCTTCTCCTTCTGTGCAATCTTGCACTGAATCTTGTAATGTCCGATCTTTCCATAATTCCAACACTCGATAGCCTTCGAGTTGTTGCTTGGATTCCTTGACTTGGACCTCCTGTCCTTTGATCTACCTCTGTAGTTTGATTTGCCTCGTCTGTTCCCTCTGGTTGAATTTCTACCTCTTGACTCTGTATGCAATACTGAAGAGGTTGTAGCTTCACCTGACTCTCTCCGTCGGATCTCCTCACTGAGAACCAGAGCACGAACGTCATCAAACTTCAATTTGGTACTTCCCGATGAGTTACTCATAGCTGTGACTGTAGCGTTCTAACTTTCTGGTAGGGAAGACAAAAGTATCAACGCCCGAACTTCCTCATCAAACTCAATTTCAATTGAACTCAATTGGGTTGTGACCGTGTTGAGTTCATTGAGGTGTTGTGCTACTGACGCGCCTTCCGCCATTCTCAAATTGAATAACCACCATATCAAATGAACTTTGTTCGCGACTGATGGCTTCTCATACATGTTTGAGAGTACTGCCATAAGACCTGCCGTGGTCTTCTCCTTCGCTATGTTGAACGTAACATTGCGAGTCAACGTCAATCTGATAACTCCGAGGGCTTGTCTATCTAGAAGGTTCCACTCATCTACCTTCATAGAATCTGGCTTCTTCCCCGATAGTAGTTGATATAGATTTTTCTGATACAGATAATCCTCTATCTGCATTTTTCAGAATCCGAAATCTGTTCCATCAAACTTCTCAAGTCTCATTTTTCCTTCATCTGCGACCATGGCTCCTATTTGAATCTGATTTCTTCTAGATCGTTTCACGCTCTGATACCAGTTGTTGGGAATTTAACGCTGAAATCCCTAAGACAGAAGAAACACAGAATAGAAAAAGTACACTAAGTTTTAATGAGGTTCGGCAACTGCCTACGTCCTCGGGAGCCACACAATAAATTTCTTTTTAATCTAACAAGAAATTACAATTTAGATCAAATCTCAAACTGAGATTCCTCAATAAATACCAAGGCTAATACTGTAGCTATAGTATCCCCTCTCCTTAAATACCCCTCTTTAATGTCACCTTCACCACTCTTTAATTCCTTCCTCTGATTTCTCTTCCAAAATCACGAATAAGAGAGAGAGCTGGAGAAAAACGCGAGAGGACAGAGGAGATCCACCGCCTCTGAACACGAGAAGATGAGGAGAAGAAGACCCTCTCATCTCGAGCTTGGGGTTTCCCTTTTATAGGGAAACCCTAGCTGAACTGTCGATGGGCTGTTGACAGCCTGGATCGCACCCCAAAACGAGCGCTTGATCTCGCCTACAAGTCGCCAACTTGCCTGCAGCACTCGCCTACGAGATCACCTACTCAAGATTCGCCTGACAGAACCCTCGCCTGACAGAGATCTCGCCTGCCCAAAGTTCGCCCGCGCTCGAGAGCTTCGCCTGCAGCTACCATCGACCTCGCCTGAGCTTCGTCCTCGCTGGAGAAAACTCGCCTGTAAGGTTTGATCTCCACTCTCGATCTCGACAAGTATGAGCCAATTATAAGCGTCGTACAGAAGACAAGACATCACTGACATACTTTCACCTCTCCCTGTAGATAGTTAAAATATATTCTATCTAGGTTAATGTTCAGTTTAGATTCAAGAAGTGAACGCCTATGTGTTAAACACTTCAAATTAGCCCAAAGTCAAGCCCACAATAGGCTATAGCGAACATAGCCATACAGCCCACTTCGGCTCAATCCAAACAAGTTGAAAATGGGCCATGAGTTGAGTTATGCGAATTCTGCCTTTGAATATCAGCGAACTTCGCTCGTAGCTATACATGTGGGCTACGTCACCCACGATACGAAAGTGATGGTCCACCCACATCCAAGTGAGCCTCGCGTGAATAGTTTTAGTGAGCTTTGCCAACTAATTAATCAGCGAATTTTTCCAATTTAATGTTGAGTTCTATTTTCAAGAGATAACCATCCTCCCACAATCTCCAAGAATTAATGGTCACTTACTCCACTCACAAAGAAACCGTTAACTCTCTCTCTCTCTCTCTCTCTCTCTCTCTCTCTCTCTCAACCTATAGGAGGAGAAGGAGATTGTTCATTAAAAGGAATCGAGTACCCCATACATACACACACATGGAATTAGCGTTTCGTCTCTCTTTCTCTCTCTGATATTCGATTCCAAATTAAGACCAAGTCATCTTCCAAGTGACCAAATCAGAGACTAACAGCAAGAAATCCATTGTCTTAGTTGGACCATCAACTGAGTATGAGATCGACGCTACATCAGCATATGGAAAAGAACCTAATTTAAATCGATTTTTTTCTTATTTCAAATGCAATCTTTGAATTATAATCTGAGTCAATTGTAATTCAAAAGACTCGAAACATGATAGCAACTCTATCGGGAAATTCTTTCTCCTTCGATAAGAAAATTATGTCATAGTCTAACACCAAGACCCTCGAGCCTTTTGCTAAATTATTGGTCATTGAATTTAACCAAGCGAAATTTAAGATATTCATTTCATCTAACCAATCGTCGACGGCTACTGTTAGGAGCTACATCAAGATTGGCCGCAATGCGAAAATAGGGTCAAATTCAACCCCAGCGTGTGTCAAGGCAAACTTCACCAAAGACAATTTGAGCTTCATTGGAAGCTAAAAAAAACTTCACCCAGAGCGAAGAAATATCGACCCTCGTTATTACAAGCGAAGGTCAAGAAGTTCTCATGTCTTCTAACTTTGGACATCAGTCCAAACTCCCTTCATAGTTCGTTTCAAAGAATCTCTTGATGCTTGCTAGGCTTCCTCGGTAGAAGCAAAGAATTGGGGTAACCCCTTATCCAAATCCAACAAAGGAATAACATCACCAATGGTGATTTATTTGACCCCCACTAAGCGAAGGTCAGGCTAACATAGTCATAAGAGACGTTTGCATGCCAATGCCCAAAGTAGCAAAGTTGGCTCAAATTAACTTGGAGCTCCTATTGATTTAAGAGAGTTCCTAACTGGGAAGAGGTCACGCCAATATTAATTGTTATGGTGTTCTCATTTCGTCAAAGTGCAATTTAGTGCCAAGCAATGAACAAGTGTATTTTTGCGTGCTATGTCCCAATTAACTTGGCGACTAAAGACCAATAGGGATGACAACTTAGCCGACTTGTCGAGCCAACATCCCTCCATGTCGACTCGAAAGGTGATACTTGTCGCCCCTATTGTCGAAGACGACTTGCCTCGAGTCCACTTGACCACTTGGCGGCCAAAGACCAATAAAAATGACAACTCAGCTGACTTATCGAGCCGACATCCCTTTATGTCGACTTGAAAGGCGTTACTTCTCGGTGAAGCTAAAGGATTGTTTTCGTCTCGAGCCTCTCCCCCTATGATAATGCGTCAACATCGCATTTAATGCTTAGCACGTGTCATCATGACTCTAGCCCAGATAGTCTTCATGACTCATCAGACCACATGAGTCCTGCCACACCGCCAGGCTCTTCCCATTTAATGTCGAAGCGACATTCACTCCACTCGCTAGCCGACACCTATAACGCAAGTACTGATGTGGCCGCTAACCCATACTTCGCCACCGCCTCTCTACGCTCTGCCAAACTAGCCTATTTGCCCTTACCACCTTAGTATAAATACATGTACTATTCTATCTTACAAAAGACTAGAATTTTGATTTCTAAATCTAATCCTTAAGCAATTACGTGCACAAGAACTCTGAGTTCTTATTTACCCCACTCAAGTTTATCATTTAACTTGATCGTTGGAGGTACAATGGGTGAACCAAACCCCACCCTCTTATGAATTTCTACTTGTGTAGATTTTTCAGAAACCCCAATTCAAGAACTAGACATAAAGTCACGGAAGAAAGTGGCCCTTCATTAATCCTCGACAAGTTTGTCCAAACACGGACATAATTGAACTGTGTGATCACTAGAACATTAATAGTTTGGCACCCACCGTGGGGTATCTTTTTTTTGAGAAAACATATCAAGTTTTGAACAAGGGTTTGATCAACCTCCACCTATGGAACGACATCAGAGCTATGTTACTTAAGCTCAACTTGAGGAAACAGCTCACAAGCTCTCTGAGTCTTTCAAAGATCAATTTGTCGTCCTTACGAACGAACTTCTTAGCCGGCTTCCACAGCCGCAGCGAGCTACCTCAGCTCTCCCTCCACCTTCTGGAGATTGGCGATCGAAGACTCATGCTCCTACCGGGGCCCAACGGGCGCCTCATGCTGCTACCAAGCAGATAGGGGATCATATTGAGCATGCAGCCCACTACCTTGTCGACCGGCTCGCGCTGACAAGTCTCGTCGACAACATCACCATCATCAGGAGACTTCTGACGAGAGTCCCGATCCAAGCCAGCATGAGGGGCACGCTACGGGAGTAGTTGTAAAACCCCAAAAGTTTGAATAAATTGTGAAAAATAGTATTAAGTATGTTATATGGTTATAAATAACATATTTTGGTGTTTGAGTATGCTAGGGATTGATTTGAGATCAATCCAATGTATCTATATGAGTATAAATGGAAAACATACACGAAAATATGCACAAACTTGTTTCTAGGTTGTTAGTAGTCGACTACTACTCAAACTAACCAGCTTAGTAGCCGACTAATCTGAGTAGTAGTCACCTATCGGGGTTGTTTCTAGTTTTTCTTTTAGATTTTGGGTTGGATTTGGTTGATATCCGAACCCAGGTTGTTATATCTCTTTTCATACACGTTTAAACCCTATTTTTAGAGAGAAAATTTGTGAGAACAGCAGCCACCTTCCTCCTCAAACCCTGTACCCTAGTTTATGAGTTTGAGAGAGTTTTGATGCTTTTGTCAAGAGGAAGGCGAAGTTTTGGCATCATGGTTGAAGAAGGATCTTGCACACACGTGTTTGAGGACTCCAGCAACACTCTAAGGCAGATCATCTTCACCCGTTCCTGCACCCTTAGTAATTATAAGATTTAAAGTGATTAAATTAATATTCTTCATGTCTTTTCCTAGTTTCATGAAATAAAAAGGTAGATTTTTTTATAATAAACCTGTGATCCCCGTTAGATCTAATGTTTTTCCTTGTTGTTTATATTAGAAATATGACCATGATCATTAGGGTAAATATTAATTTCATTTTAATATGATAATCAAAGTCTAACTCATGTGCAAAACCCTAATTTGATAATATATTAAGTCTTCTTGTAGATTAATCATGTTAATATGATAATCAAAGTCTAACTCATGTGCAAAACCCTAATTTGATAATATATTAAGTCTTCTTGTAGATTAATCATGTTTGAACTTTATATTGTCAGATCACAGTGACATGAACGTGTTTAAATCAGTTAATCCTTGTTTCATGTTCAGATATAATTATGTCCGAGTTAATTCATGTCTTAAATTCATGTGTTATGTGAGAATATGGATAATTAAGATGTTAAACCTTTATTAGTGTTAATTTAAGAGTCAAATCATGTGAATTAATCTATGAAAATTGTTTTCGAAGGACAAAAACCCTTTTTCCTAAGTTGCATGTGAATTAAACAAGTTATATTTGAGAATAAAACACCAACACATAAAAATTCTGAGATTTGACTTCTGTTGAACTCAGAGTAGTTGACTAACGGAGAGAGTAGTCGACTACTCCTTACCTGATGCGTTTCACAGAGTCTATTTCATAGCAGAGTAGTTGACTAATATTAATAGTAGTCGACTACTAACACTTAGTTAGAATCTTCCAGGTTCTGGATGAACTCAGAGTAGTTGACTACTCAGGCTAGTAGTCGACTACTAAAGTTGAATTCCTGAATTCTATTTTGTTTGTTTGAAATGTGTTTGCGAGGTTTGAGTCACATTTCCTCACATGTAATTTTATGAATATACAAGTACAATGTCATACACACACATGAGTATCCCGGAAAGGGGATTTTGACAAGAGTTGAGTTGTTTATGACAGAATTAGAAATTGTTAGACACGAGTTGGATATCGTTGATGAGCACAACCTAGCACTATGTGGGATAGTGCATCGATATACCAATATACATAGATTATACATGAAATGGATAACGTTGATGAGCTCAGTTCAGTGCTACATGAGGTAGTGCGTCGATATTCCATATGTACAGACCATTGAGTTGGGTTTGTATGCTTTGTATAGTAGTCCGTCTGCACAAGGGTGCGATGAGGCTTGTGAGCCGTCTATTTATGAGGCTTGTGAGCCATTTATTTGGATATCTATAAGGTAGGCCGCCTCGCACTCAGGCTATGTGCTGAGATCGCGATGAGACTAATGAGTCGTGTATATTTTTTTAGGATACCCACAGGGTAGTCCGTTACATTTAGATTTTTGTTTGATAGCCTAAGACTTGGGCCGATGCTAGATATGAATACGATCCATCTTTGACCTATAAGACTGAGATACTTTGCTCTTGATAATATATGGGGTTATATGTTTGTATTTATTTTTTTCCCAGTAATAGTGAAAGATATTATAAATACAATATACTGATGTCTTTATTTCCTTTATGTATTGCTTTATTTTATTTTTAGGTTGAGATCAATGATTAGCATTTCACAATTTGAGACATATGGTAAATACATGAGGGTTTTTTTGTTTGGATTATTTCACTCGACGTATTAGTCTCGTGTTGTGGGTTTCTAATTATTGATTTCATTTAGATTATTTATCTCTAGTTCGGTGTTAATGTTTAGGTATCTATAATTGAGACATATGGTATATACATGAGGATTTTCTTATTTGGATTATTTTGATCGATGTACCACATCTCGCATTGTTGATGTCTAAATATTAATTTCACTTAGATACAGAAAAAATGATCTAGGTAGACTATGCTTATAGATAGAGTCTTCACTCCATCTAGTAGCACTTCCCCTGCAGGTGGATGGAGGTGATCTTGCTATAACGCTCTGACGCTCTTTATGCGGTTCTTTTTATTGTTTTCTTCTCTTCCTTCAGGTAGTACAGAGGTTCGGAGAGCCGCCGGATGACGGAGTTCTTGCATAGTCATCGTCACATGAGTTATTAGTATTGGCTCTATAGTAGATTTATTTTATGATTTTCATTCGAACTTTAGAGTTTTATTTTTATATTGTAAAGGTAATGTGTCTTAGTATGATTTCTAGTTGATTCATATTAGGACATTTTTTATTCCATATATCAGATGTACTTCAGTTGAGACATGATTTTTATGAGAATCTCTTTCCATATCATGTCTATTATGTTCATTTCTTTATTTTGCCTTTTTTTTATACATACACTTTTTTTGATTCCACTATAGGATATTGCTGTGATTGGTGAAACGTGTTTATGCACGGTGTGGATGCATAGAAGGTTTGACATCTCTGGGTTCACCTTGGACTGCAGCTTTGTGTGAAACCAGGGGCATCACAGTTGGTATCAGAGCTTTAGTTCCAGTATCCTTAGGATCATTCATGTGTTGAGTCGTAAATCTAGGATAGAGTTTCCTATGGATCATGTATAAAGTCCACTAGGAATTCCTAGAATGAGTGAGGATGTTATATACGTATGTTCAAAAATTATAAATTTTTTTATGACAACTGATCTTATTTTGATTGAAAAATATTTGTGTGAAAGATAAGTGATAATATTTTCCTATTGACATATGTTTATCTTTATGCTTGAGATCTTGTTTACTGTGTTTAACAAGCTCTACTTCTAAACATATGGATGTCAGGAAGAGGACGTGGTCGCAGAGGTACCCGTGCTCAGGGAGCTGGGCAAGCTGATACAGAGCCCGAGCCGTAGCAGTCTCCATAGTATCTAATCGATCTCATAGCACCGTTAGCAGCTCGACTAGCGGCAATAGAGAAGAAATTGGAAAATCAGGCTCTGCAGGAGATACCCATTCAGGAAGAGTCACCAGAAGAGACACCGGTAGATGCATCAAGACCACCACTAGTTATTGATGAAGCCGTTGAGTAGGAGGCATGACTTCATTTCGTAGAGAGGTACCAGAAGTTGAAGACACTAGAGTTTCATGGCAAGTTAGATTTTATTGCGGCACATAAGTGGAAAGAGGATGTGAGTAACATCTTGAATATGCTTAATGTGGATACTGTGTAGAAGCAGAGGCTAGCGGCTTTTAGCCTCAAGGCTGATGTAGGAGGGTGGTATCGACTTCAGTTCACTCCGGAGCAGAGGATAATGATTCCATGGGAGACTTTTGTGTACTTCTTTAATGAGTAGCATATGTCGGCTGCAATGAAAGCAGAGAAGGAGTTAGAGCTAGCCTGGCTAGAGCAGGGAGACATGTCGGTATCAGATTATGAGAGTAAATTTATGGCCCTACTTAGATTCACGGGCATGTGGCATACTAATGAGGGACAAGATCATATATTTTTGATGGGACTTCGCTTGAGTCTACGTTAATATCTTGTATCTAGCATATTTCATTTAGTACGGGAGGTGGCCGATGCAGCCATTTCACAGGAAACTGAGACTACAATGTTTCAAAAGAGCAAAGAGGGTAACGCCAATGCAAGACAACAGAATGACAAGGGCAAGGGCAATAGACCTTTTGACGGATTTAGAGGACCCCAACAGCGGGGTAAAGGATTTCATCATCAGCAGCAGGGTCAGCATAAGAAAGGAGCACAACATGGTTCGATAGCAGCGCAGCAGCGCATGATTCAGGGTGCATGTTATAACTGCAAGAAGATCGGCCATAAGGCCAGGGATTGTCACAGTGCACCAACAGGAGGCCAGCAGAGCAAAGGCTAAGGATAGCACTAAGGACGAGGACACGATCAGCAGCAGAACCGTGGTTAGGGTCAACAGTTTTAGAGCCACGGTTATGGCCAGCAGCAGTAGCAACAACAGCACCAGAGGTTAGAGGCACCACCTGCCATCCCGAGGATTGAGGGATCGATAGGCTAGGTTTAAGCCATCTAGGTGATTTTTGAGGGACAGATAGTCCATATGTTCCTTCACCAGCAGTGCAGTAGTTGCCAGCCACTAGCAGGGTGTATACGGTCGTACCACGTGATCATGGTGCAAGCATGGTCGTGGTGGAAAGCACATTCCTTGTGAACTCCTTTCTAGCATGTATTCTTTTTTATTCAGGCGCTTCACATTCTTTCATCTCCCATGATTTCATGATTAGACTTCAGCTTATATCACAACCTTTAGATATCCCTTTATCTGTATCTACTCCTTTGGAAGAGGTGTCCCTCTTAGAGAATATTTGTAGGAGATGTATCATCAGCTTAGACGATTCTGAGTTCATGATCGATTTAATCATCCTGCGTATGTTCGAGTTTGATGTTATCCTTAGTATGGATTAACTATCTTCCTACCCTGTGAGTATCGACTGTTTTACGAAGATAATCATCTTGCGAGCATTTGATGGGTCTGAGTTAGTGGTAGCGACCTCACGGGTTAACTAGTTTGCGGAGTCATTTCTGGCATATGTCAAAGAGGTGGTGATGCGGGATCGGGGTGCCGATTTGAGTGAGACATGAGTGATCTCAGAGTATCAGAATGTCTTCCAAGACATACCAGGTTTACCTCCAGCAAGAGTGGTCAAATTTTGCATAGAGTTGTAGCAAGGCACAGCACCGATATCCAAAACACCTTATCGTATGACGCCTGCTGAGATGAGGGAGCACTAGACCCAGTTAGATGATTTGTTATCTCAGAGTTTCATTCATCAGAGTCATTCTCTATAGGGAACGTTAGTCCTTTTCGTGAAGAAAAAGGATGAAAGTATGCGGTTATGCATAGATTATCGTGAGTTGAACAAGGTCACTATCCGGAACCGACATCCACTATAGAGGATTGATGACTTGTTCGACCAGCTATAGGGAGCGTAATATTTCTCAAAGATTGATCTTCGTTCTGGTTATCATTAGTTACAAGTTCGGGAGATGGATATTCCTAAGACCGCCTTTCTGACTAGATATGGATCCTTCGAGTTCCTTGTCATACCATCTGGGCTGACTAATGCACCAACGGTATTCATGGATTTGATGAATTGGGCTTTCCATCTATACTTGGACTAGTTCGTGATCGTTTATATCAAGGACATCCTTATATATTCGAGATCGGAGACAGAACACGAGCGACATAGTCAATTGACTTTGTAGACTTTGTGGGAAGATCAATTATACACTAAGTTTAGCAAGTGCGAGTTCTGGCTGTCTGAGGTCAAATTTTTGGGCCACATCATCAGCAGAGAGGGCATTATAGTGGATCCCACAAAAGTAGAGGCAGTACTTGATTGGGAGCTGCCAAAGATAGTTTCAGAGATCCGTAGTTTCTTGCGATGCCACTTACATGCCTTAAACAAAGAAGGGTGTATAGTTTGTTTGGGGCACGGAGTGTCAGGAGGCCTTTGAGACTTTGAAGGCTAAGCTGACTACAACGCCGGTGTTGATCATTCCGAGCAGTGGTAAGACTTTTGTTGTCTACACGGATGCGTCGTTATCAGGTCTCGGAGGTGTTTTGATGCAAACCCATAGAGTGGTGGCCTATATTTATAGGTAGTTGAGGACTCATAAGCAGAATTATCTCATGTACGACTTAAAGCTAGTAGTAGTAGTCTTCGCATTGAAGACACGGATGCACTATCTGTATGGAGTACAGTTCAAGCTATTTACGTATCATCAGAGTTTGAAGTACCTCTTCTCTCCGAAAGAACTAAATCAGAGATAGTGATGATGGGTTGAATTTATTAAGTATTATGAGTTCACGATTCAGTACCATTCGGGGAAGGTGAACGTAGTAGTAGACGCATTGAGCAGAAAGCGTCATCGTCAAATTGTAGCTTTGAGATGCTCGTTGTATCGAGATCTTCACACCCTTAGCCAGTTTGACTTTAGGCCAGAGATCAGCGGGAACAACGCATTTTTGGAAGCTTTGTCAGTGCAGCTATCTGGGAGTGATAGAATAGTCAAAGCTCAGCTAGAGGACTCTTGGATTCAAATTTGAAAGGTGGAGATTTCTAAAAAACTAAAGGCTGATTAGACCATTGGAGTAGATGGAGGACTTCAAATGAAGGGCCGATTAGTGATGCCGAATCGTCCGCAGTTGAAGAAAGACTTATTTGATGAAGCGCATCGTACAAGATACGCAGTGCATCTAGGCACAACAAAAATGTACAAGAACCTGAAGATACATTTTTGATGGAGCAGCATGCATAGGGAGATTGTCGAGTATATGGCTAAGTGCTTTACCTGTCAACAAGTGAAGGCAGAACACCAGAGATCGGTAGGAATCCTAAAGTATTTACCTATTCTGGAGTGGAAATGGGCAGATATTTCCATGAACTTCATTGTAGGATTGCCTAGATCGAAGAAGGGGAACGATTCAGCTTGGGTGATAGTTGATCGGTTGACGAAATTAACACATTTTATACCAGTAAAGACAACCTATATAGCGGAGAGTTATGTAAGGATATTTATCTAGGAGTTTGTGAGATTACATGGAGTTCTAGAGATGATTGTATCAGACCGAGGATCAGTTTTCACTTCACAATTTTGGAGGAGCTTCCAGAATTTTTTTGGTAGTCAGTTATCGTATTCTAGTGTCTTCCACCCGCAGACAGATGGACAAACAGAGAGAGTCAACCAAGTGTTGGAGGACATATTGCGGGCTTGTGTTATAGATTTCCAGGTAGCTGGGAGGACCACATTCTACTGATTGAGTTTGCTTATAACAATAGTTATCAAGCGATTATTGGCATAGCACGTATGAGGCGTTGTAGGGGAGACCTTATAGATCAATTATTTGTTGGGTAGAGCCAGAGGACAACCTATTGCTTAGACCGAAATTAATGAGATAGACTACAGAGAACGTGACAGTGATTCAGGAGCGCATTCTTACAACGCAAAGTCATCAGAAGAGTTATGCAGATCAGAGACGACGACCCCTAGAGTTCCAAGTTAGGGACTATGTATTGTTGAAAGTATCACCAATGAAGGGAGTTCAACAATTTGGTAGATAGGGAAAGCTTACATCAAGGTATATTAGTCTGTTCAGGATAGTGGAGCACAATGGAGCCATTTCATATCGGTTAGATCTTCCAGCATCGATGTCGAGTATACATGATGTATTTTATGTTTCGATGCTTAAGAAGCATCTACGCGACGAGCAGCAGCAGCGAGTGTTAGACGCGCCAGAGATTGAAATTCATGATAATTTGAATACTATTGAAATTCTTGTGTGTATTCTTGCTAAGGAGGACAAAAGACATAGAAACAAGGTGATTCCTCTAGTTAAAGTTCAATGGAATCGGAAAGGAGCTGGGGAGGCTTCTTAGGAGCGCGAAGAAGATATGCGTCGCGACTACCCGTACCTGTTTGAACAGGTAAATTGATTGATTGATTATGATTTGCTTTTGTTTATGATTAGGTTATATGGTCATATTTATATTTAACGCTAGAATGGAGGTATTAACACTTAGCTCCTAATCATTTGAAACACATGGTATATATATGGGGGGTTCCTTGTTTGGATTTTTCACCCGATGTACTAGTTCTGCTTAGTTAGGAGTTAAGTAAGAGTATTCGCATTCGAGATGGTTAAGTGTAGTTATTTCTATGTTTTATATCTGAGGATTAATGGTATGAGATGTGTACGGGAGGCTTTCCTTGTCAGGATTATTCACTCTTGGTGCTTTTCTCATATTATTAATCCTTAAGAAACAATTGCGGAATTTTGGGGACGAAATTCTTTTAAATGGGGAAGAATGTAAAACCCTAAAAGTTTAAATAAATTGTGACAAATAGTATTAAGTATGTTATATGGTTACAAATAACATATTTTGGTGTTTGAGTATGCTAGGGTTGATTTGAGATCAATCTAATGTATATATGTGAGTACAGATGGAAAACATGCACGAAAACATGCACAAACCTGTTTCTGGACTATTAGTAGTTGACTACTACTCAGAATAGTCGACTAACCAGCTTAGTAGTCGACTACTCTGAGTCAGGGCTGTTTCTAGTTTTTCTTTTAGATTTCGGGTTGGATTTGGTTTATATCCGAACTCAAATTGTTATATCTCTTTTCATACACGTTTAAACCCTATTTTCAGAGATAAAATTTGTGAGAACAGCAGTTACCTTCCTCCTCAAACCTTAAACACTAGCTTGTGAGTTTTAAGAGAGTTTTGAGGCTTTTGTCGAGAGGAAGGCGTAGTTTTGAAATCGTGGTTGAAGAAGGATGTTGCACACACGTGTTTGAGGACTCTAGCAACACTCTAAGGCAAGATCATCTTCACCCATTTTTGCACTCTTAGTAATTTTAAGATTTAAAGTGATTAAATCAATGTTTTTCACGCCTTTTCTTAGTTTCATAAAATAAAAAGGTAGATTTTTTGATAATAAATCTGTGATCCCTATTAGATCTAATGTTTTTCCTTACTGTTTATGTTAGAAATATGATCATGATCATTAAGGTAAATATTAATTTCATTTTAATATGATAATCAAAGTCTAACTCATGTGCAAAACCCTAATTTGATAATAAATTAAGTTTTCTTATAGATTAATCATGTTTGAACTTTGATTGTCGGATCACAATGACATGAACATGTTTAAATCAGTTAATCCTTGTTTCATGTTCAGATATAATTATGTCCGAGTTAATTCATGTCTTAAATTCATGTATTATGTGAGAATATGGATAATTAAGATGTTAAACCTTTATTAGTGTTAATTCAAGAGCCGAATCATGTGAATTAATCTATGAAAATTGTTTTCAAAGGACAAAAACCCTTTTTCCTATGTTGCATGTGAATTAAACAAGTTTTGTTTGAGAATAGAACACTAACACATCAAAATTCTGAGATTTGACTTCTGTTGAACTCAGAGTAGTCGAATAACGGAGAGAGTAGTCGACTACTCCTTACCTGATGCGTTTCACAGAGTCTGTTTCATAGCAGAGTAGTCGATTAATGTTAATAGTAGTTGACTACTAACACTTAGTTAGAATCTTCCAGGTTCTAGATGAACTCAAAATAGTCGACTACTCAGGCAAGTAGTCGACTACTAAGGCTGATTTCCTGAATTTTGTTTTGTTTGTTTCAAATGTGTTTGCGGGATTCGAGCCGTATTTGCTCACATGTAATTTATGAATATACAAGTACAATGTCATACACACACATAAGTATCCCAGAAAGGGGATTTTGACAAGAGTTGAGTTGTTTATATCAGAATTAGAAATTGTTAGACACGAGTTGTATATCATTGATGAGCACAGCTCAGCACTATATGGGATAGTGCATTGATATACCAATATACACAGATTATACATGAAATAGATATCTTTGATGAGCTTAATTTAGTGCTACATGATATAGTGCGTTGATATTCCATATGTATAGGCCATTGAGTCAGGTTTGGATGCTTTGTATAGCAGTCCGTCCGCACGAGAGTGCGATGAGGCTTGTGAGCCGTCTATTTATGAGGCTTGTGAGCCATCTATTTGGATACCTATAAGGTAGGTCGTTCCGCACTCACGCTTCGTGCTGAGATCGCGATGAGACTAACGAGCCGTGTATATATTTTTTAGGATACCCACAGGGTAGTCCGTTATATTTAGATTTTTGTTTGATAGCCTAAGACTTGGGCGGATGCCAGATATGAATATGGTACATCTTTGAACTATAAGACCGAGATACTTTGCTCTTGATAGTATACAGGGTTATATGTTGATATTTATTTTTTCCCCTGTGACAGTGGAAAATATTATAAATACGATATACTGATGTCTTTATTTCTTTTATGTATTGCTTTGTTTTATTCTTAGGTTAGGATCAATGATTAGCGATTCACAATTTGAGACATATGTTATATACATGAGGATTTCCTTGTTTGGATTATTTTACTAGACATACTAGTCTCGTGTTGTGGATTTCTAATTATTGATTTCATTTAGATTGTTTATCTCTAGTTCAGTGTTAATGTTTAGGTATCTTTAATTTGAGACATATGATATATACATGAGGATTTTCTTGTTTGGATTATTTCTTTCGACGTATTACGTCTCGCATTATATGTGTCTAAATATTAGTTTCACTTAGATACATGGAAAATGATCTAGGTAGACTATGCTTATAGATAGGGCCTCTACTCCATCTAGTAGTCCTTCCACGGGGTACAGAAGGATGTGATTTTGGTGTAGCGCTCTCACGCTCTTTATGTGGTTCTTTTTGTTATTTTTCTCTTCTTTCAGGCAGTACAGAGGTTCGGAAGAGCCGCAGGATGATGGAGTTCTTGCATAGTTACCGTCACATGAGTTTTTAGTAGAGGCTCCATAGTAGATTTCTTTTATGATTTTAATTCAGACTTTAGAGTTTTATTTTTATATTGTAAATGCAGTGTGCCTTCATACGATTTCTGATTGATTAATGTTGAAACATTTTCTTTATTCTTTATATCAGTTGAGACATGATTTTTATTAGATATCTCTTTCCATATCATGTCTATTATATTCATTTCTTTATTTTGCCTATTTTTTTGTACCTACACTTTTTTTTATTCCACTAGAGGATGTTGCTGTGATTGGTGAAACGTCTTTATGTGTAGTGTGAGTGCATGATATGTTTGACATATCTGGATTCGCCTTGGACTGTAGCCTTGTGTAAAACCAGGGGCGTCACAGTAGTCTCCAAGGCTCCTCATCGTCATGCCTCTCCATCTCCTTCATCTACCATAGGAGCTTCCGAATATGACCGAGTGTACAAACCGGTCGCAGACACCATCAGGGGGAATACCCATCTCTCTGATGACCTTATGAATACCCCATGTGAGAAATTCAAGATACCTCACGTGGTGAAGTACAAAGGTGAGGGAGACCCCTCCGAGCATGTTCAGATTATTATGATGATGAGCATGCTCCAAGCATTGGAAGTTGTCATCTGTCGATGCTTCTCCATCACTCTTTCAAGGAGTGGCAAGCTCTAGTAGAAGACCCTTGAGAAGAAGTCCATCAACAGCTTCTAACAGCTCAGCCGACAGTTTATCCACCACTTCCTAGATAACACCCAGTAGAAGCTCCCCCTCATGTGTTAATCCAAATGAGGAAGGGACCAGAAGAGAGCCTCCGATCCTACTTCAAAAGATTTCAGGCAAAGAGGCTAGAGTTCAATAACCCAGGGAGTGCAGTCGCCAAGCCCGCACTCGTTGCCGGTTTGTAGAGTAATGAGTTAGCCAACTTGCTCGCTAAGAAGCCAGTCATCAACTATGAGCAGTTGATGGCCAAGGCACATAGGTACATGGATATGCAGGATGCCCATGCCTATAAGGTGTCCGCCAGGGCCACAGAGCTCTCCCCAACCATGGCTTCAACAACGCTAGCAATCCCGTCCATCCTGCCAACTCCTACAGCAATACTGGTGGTGACACCAATGCCTGAGCCAACAAGAGGCCCCTCTAAAAGAAGGAGTGGCCAAGTGATCCTCTGAGAGTCGACTCTCGCCCCAATCAATCCAACAGGAGGGACCAACAAAAGGGAGCCAAAGTCAACTCTCATGATCTTCGACACCTCCCTCACTAGTGCTCTCGCTATGGTTCAAAAGGAAGGATACCTCAAGGAGCCTGCTCCTCTGATAAGGTCAAATCCTAAGAACTGAGATACCGAGCAATTTTGTCGCTATCACCAATGATTGCCGAATCTTGAAGAGGGAAATTGAGGACTTGATTGAGAGAGGATATTTAAAGAATCTCATCTCTCAACGAGATCATAGGGAAGCTGCCTCAGCCAAGGATAACAAGAGATCCCGCTTACGGTCGCCCCGTCCTCGGCCACGTCAAGTCATCCAATCCTCGGAGCCTAGCCACAAAGGTGTTATCAACACAATCATTGGCGGTCCTATTGTTGGATGGTCATCAAACAAGGCCCGAAAGAGATATGTCACGAGGGCATTGCGGGTCGACCAAGGCAACAAGAGGACAAAGGTGGATGAGCCCATATCTTTTTAGGACGCCGACCTACAAGGTGTTAAGGCACCTCATGATGATCCCATTGTCATCACAGTCAGGATCAGCGGCTATCAGATGAAGTAGATCATGGTCAACACAAGAAGCTAAGTAGACATCCTGTACGTCGATGCCTTTAACTTAATAAGCATCGACAAATCCCGTCTTCTCCCTTATAGAGGACCCCTCATCGAATTCACCGGTCACTCTCTTTTGCCAGAAGGGATGATTACTCTCCCTCTAATAGTTGGGGAGTACCCTAGGCAAGCCACCATCCAGGTTCAGTTCCTGGTGATGGATATCAAGTCGGCCTACAATGTCTTCATAGGCCGTACTGCCCTCCATCTCTTGCGAGCCATTCCTTCAACTTACCACTGAAATTACCCTAGAAGAGGGTGAATAGGGTAATGAAACAATAAATGTGCATTAAATAAAATTCAATGCAACACAAGATACAAATTAAATGCTAAGATAATAAATATGGAGGAAAGTTAGAGAATAGTTATCCAAGATGACACGATGATATGTTCACGGGGTTCAGTCCTCCGACATACATCCCCGACCACCTCTCCTGATGGTAAGTTCACTATCACACCCAGTTTAGAAGTCAGAACTTCTTCACAATGATCTCCCCATGAGATCTTATAATCCTCACAACGATCTCCTCGAGATCAATCTGACCACACAATCACAAGATGAAAAAAAAATCTCTCACAACAATCCTATGATAAGGATCAAGAGATAAACAAAACAAGCTTAGGGGTTTGTGAGATGTGAAATTGAGAAACCGAATACTTTGAAACAATTGAGAATAAAGATTTGGAATTTTGAGCTCAAGAACACTTAGAAACAAAACTTAGGGATTTTTTTTGCTTGCTTGATTACTAAAGTGAAGAGAGCAATGGGGTATATATAGAACCCCAAATAATAGTCCAAATCCCAAACAAGTACCAAAATCTCAAAAATTCGGCTAAAACAGAAACTATCAGTTATAGTAGATCCGGTCGATCGACGGATCATGTCCGGTCGACCGACTATTTGACCGTTGCAGACTCAGCAATCTGGAACTGTTTTGGTCAACCGACAATGTTCTCCTGATCGACCGACCCTCAGTCATCGGTCGATCGCAAATGTAAATCGGTCGACTGAAGGTGACTGTCTGTAGGGTCATGGAAACTAGCTCTCTGGTCGGTCAACCGACGGGTAAGGCCTGGTCGACCAAAAA
>BQKN01063689.1:102141-130207 GCA_022839385.1 Asparagus kiusianus
ATAGCTTCAAATGTTATCTACTCAATAATTTGCCTACATTAAGCTCTAGAGAGAAAATAAAAATGTAAATATCTCTCACATATGAATACAATGCTTGAGTCTTGATATTTGCTCATATGTTAATGAAGATTCTCTTGTGTAAGTTGCTCTTGAAAGCTTGTCTTCATCAACTTGTCTCCACTTCCTTGGATATCATCGTTGTAGCTCATATTCCATTTAATTCTCCAATAGTTGGCATTATCTTGCTTAGAAAAATACAATCTATACAATATAGCTCAATCAAGCAATTAGCATCAATAATGATGTTTGTATGTAACGCCCCTGTTTTCACAAATGGCTACATTCAAGGTGAACCCAGAGATGTCAAACCTACCATACACCCACACTGTGCAATAATATGTTTCACCAATCATAGTAATATCCTCTAGTAGAATCAAAAGAAGTGTAGGTACAAAACAGGCAAAATAAAGAAATAAACGTAATAGACATGATATGGAAAGAGATCTCATAAATAAAATCATGTCTCAACTGTAATACATCTGATATATAGAAGAACGAAAATGTCTCAACAAGAATTAACTAAAAATCATACTAAGGCACACTGTCTTTTCAATATAAAATAAAACTCTAAAGTTTGAATAGAATCATAAAAAAATCTATTGTGGAGCCTCTACTAATAACTCATATGACGACGACTATGCAAGAACTCCGTCATCCCATGGCTCTGCGAACCTCTGTACTGCCTGAAAGACGAGAAAACAACAAAAAAGCACATAAAGAGCATCAGAACGCTACAACAAGATCACCTCCATCCACTCCTAGGAGAAGGACTACTAGATGGAGTGGAGGCTATCTATAAGCATAGTCTAGCTAGATCTTTTTCCCTATATCTAAGTGGAATTAACATTAAGAAACCTATAACACGAGACATAGTACATTGAGCAAAATAATCCAAACAAGAAATCCTCATGTATATACCATATGTCTCAAATTGTAGATATCTAAATATTAATACCGAACTAAGAGTATACGAACTGAATGAAATTAATAATTAGAAATCCACAACATGAGACTGGTACGTCAAGTGAAATAATCCAAATAAGGAAACTCTCATGTATATACAATATGTCTCAAATTGTGAATCGCTAACCATTAATCCTAACTATGGCATAAAGAAGGCAATAAAGGAAATAAAGACATCAATCCATCATATTTATATTATGCTCCACAATCACTGGGGAGATAGAATAAATATCAACATATAATCCTGTATACTTTTAAAAGTAAAGTACATCGGCTATACATCTCACTGATGAGTCATATTCATAACTGGCATCCACCAAAGACTCAGGCTATCAATTTGCTATCTCAGGGCAACTCTTTGTAAGATTCTAAAACTTAGCATCATCATGTGCAACAGACTACCCTGTAGGTATCCTAAATAGTGTACACGGCTCAGTAGTCTCATCGTGATCTCAGTGTGTAACATGAGTGTGAGATGACCTACCATATATGTATCCAAAAAGACAGCTCACAAGCCTCATCACACCCTCATGCGGACAGAGTACTAGATAAGCATCCAAACCCGACTCAATGGCCTATACAAATGGAATATCAACACACTACCCAACGTAGTACTGAATTAAGCTCATCAACGATATCTATCTCATGTAAAAACTATGTAAATCTGATATATCGACGTACTATCTCATATAGTACTAAGCTGTGCTCATCAACGATATCCAACAAGCGTGTGAACGGTAAACAACTCAACACTTAACATAATCCCCTCTGGGATATACATGTGTGTGCACCGAAACTGTACTTATATATTGGTGGGTCTACATGTAGAGAAGTACGGCTCAAACCCCATGAACATATCTCAAAATAGATACAAAACACATACTCAGAAAACAACCTTAGTAGTCGACTACTACGCTTAGTAGTCGACTACTACGCTTAGTAGTCGACTACTCTGAGTCCATCCAGAATCTAGAAAAAATTAGACTGAGAGTGAGTAGTCGACTAATATAAACATTAGTCGACTACTCTGCTATGAAAAGGTTTCTGTGAGTCGTGCAAGGAAAGGAGTAGTCGACTACACATGTTATTAGTCGACTACTCTGTGTTATACAAATTTCTATTTTCTTAGGTTTTGATGTTTTTGTGATATGTAACTTATTCAAACACGACACTTTCTTATCATGAAGTATAGTACAATATTTAAACTTTTTTAATTACTTTATTGAAATTATCTTGAGCATAATTCACACTCTTGGGTTAATCTAATTAGGTTTTAACAACCTAATTAACCAAATTCCTCGATTAAAACATGATCTCTTAACTTGATTAACATAAGCATGCTTGCAAAAAAGCTCATAGAAAAGATATAATTTGATTCAATTACATTCATATCTCTAGGTATCACAAACCTAGGGTTTAAGAATGATTAATTAATATGATAACTCAACTAATTGCTAAATTAGGGTTTATGCATGGTTTAAGCATGAGTAACAACTTAAAACAAAATTAAGAGCAACTCTAATGATCATGATCATGTTACTAACATAAACAACAAGAAAAACATATATATCTAATATTGGTTTACGATTAATCATTAAAAATCTCATCTTTTTCACATCGGCTTAAGCCTAAATATATAAAACATTGATTTAAACATCTTAAATCATTTATTAACTAAGGGTGTAGGTTTGGATGAAGATGATCTTGCCTTAATCTCGCGTGCAAGCCTCTAAAACGATCATCAAGCAATCCAAAAGTACAAACAACTCGTTCTCCCTTGTCACACATCGATGATCTCACCCTCGTGTCGGTATTTTGCTTCATAAAGTTTATAAAACTCACAAGAAATTGATCTAGTGTTTTTAAGGGGAGAGGGTGGCTGTTAGGGTTCATAGATATCATAAAAGAGAAGAATTTTCATAAAAAACACATGTGTTTGTAGAGGCAAACCCGATATAAAATCCATTTGATCCGAACCAGTAAACCTAGTCTGACTGGGAAAATATATTTATTACATCAATATATGTTATTTATCACTATATAACATATTTATTATTATTTATTATAATATATTCAAATTTATGGGGTTTTATATTCTTCCCCCCTAAAAGAATTTCGTCCCCAAAATTCTGCAATCGTATCTTAGAGATTAATAATACTTGAAAAGAACGTTGAGAGGATAATCCAGACAAGGAAATCCTCACATACACATCTTATACTATTAATCTCTAGATATGAAACATAGCAATATCTACACTTAACTATCTAGAATGTGAATACTCTCACTTAACTCCTAACTAAGCGGAACAAGTATGTCTGGCGAAAAATTCAAACAATAAACCCTTCATATATATACCATATATTCTGAATGATTAGGAGTTAAGTTTTAATACCTTCATTCTAGCGTTAAATATAAGTATGACCATATAGATAATCATGAACACCAATCAAAATTAATCAATTTACCTACTCAAACAGGTACGGGTAGTTGCAACGTATAACATCTTCGTGCTCCCCCCAGAATCCTTCTCGATATATATATCTAACAGTTTAGAATATAAATACTCCCACTTAACCCCTAACTAAGCGGAACTAGTACGTTGGGTGAAAAATCCAAATAAGAAACTCCCATGTATATACCATGTATTCCGAATGATTAGGAGCTAAGTATTAATACCCTCATTCTAGCGTTAAATATAAATATGACCATATAACCCAATCATAAACAAAAGCAAATCATAATCAATCAATTTACATGCTCAAATAAGTGTGGGTAGTCGCGATGTATATCCTCTTTGCACTCCTAAGAAGCTTCCTCAGCTCCTTTCCGGTTCCATTAAACTTTGACTAGAGGAATCACTTTGTTTCTAAGTATTTTGTTCTCCTTGGCAAGAATACACACAAGAATTTCAATAGTAGTCAAATCATCATGAATTTCAATCTCTGGCAGATGTAACACTCACTACCGCTCCTCGTCGTGTAGATGCTTCTTAAGCATCAAAATATGAAAGACATCGTGTATACTCGACATCGATGTTGGAAGATCTAGCCGATATGAAATGGCTCGAATGCGCTCTGATATCTTGAATGGATCAATATATCTCAGGGTAAACTTTCCCCATCTACCAAATTGCTTAACTCCCTTCATTGGTGATACTTTTAACAATACATAGTCTCTAACCTGGAACTCTAACGGTCATCGTCTCTGATCTGCATAACTCTTCTATCTACTCTGTGCTGTAAGAATGCACTCCTGAATTCTTGCTACCTTCTCTGTGGTCTGTCTTACTAATTCTGATCTAAGCAATAGGCTGTCCTCTGGTTTTGTCCATCTGTCTGCGGGTGAAAAACACTAGAGTATGACAACGTACTACCAAAGGAATTCTAAAAACTCTTCCAGAAATGCGAAGTGAAAACAGAGCCTTGGTCTAATACACTCATCTCTAGAACTCCGTGCAATCTTACGATTTCCTAGATAAATATCCTCACATAAGTCTCTACGGTATAGGTTGTATTTACTGGTATAAAATGTGTTGGGTTCGTCAACCGATAAACTATCACCCGAATTGAATCGTTCCCCTTCTTCGATCTCAGCAATCCTACAATAAAGTCTATGGAAATATCTGCCCATTTCCACTCCGGAATGGGTAAAGGCTGTATGGTTCTTGCTGGCCTCTGGTGTTCTGCCTTCACTTGTTGGCTGGTAAAGCACTTAGCCACATATTCTACAATCTTCTTACGCATGCTGCTCTACCAAAAGTGTCTCTTCAGGTCCTTGTATATTTTTGTTGTGCCTAGATACACTGTGTACCTGGTACGATACGCCTCATCTAATAAGTCCTTCTTTAGTTTTGAATTTCCCGACACCACTAGTCGGCCCTTCATTCGAAATCCTCCAGCACTCCAATGGTCCAATCAACCTTGGGTTCTTTAGAAATCTCCCCCAGGGGAAGAGATACTAGATGGAGTGGATGCTCTATCTATAAGCATAGTCTACCTAGATTTTTTCCCCTGTATCTACATGGAATTAACCATTTAGAAACCTACAACACGAGACGTAGTATGTCGAGCAAAATAATTCAAACAAGGAAACGCTCATGTATATGCCATATGTCTCAAATTGTAGATATCTAAACATTAATACCAAACTAAGAGTATACAAAGTGAATAAAATCAATAATTAGAAATCCACAACACGAGACTGGTACGTCACGTAAAATAATCCAAACAAGAAAACTCTCATGTATATACCATGTGTCTCAAATTATGAATCCCTAACCATTAATCCCAACTATGGCATAAAGAAGCAACAAAGAAAATAAAGACATCAATACATCATATTTATATTATCCTCCATTATCACTGGGGAGATAGAATAAATATCAACATATAATCCCATATACTTTTAAAAGTAAAGTACCTCAGTTATACATCTCACTGTTGAGTCATATCCACAACTGACATCCACCAAAGACTCAGGCTATCAAATTGCTATCTCAGGTCAACTCTTTGTAAGATTCTAAAACTTAGCATCATCATATGCAACGGATTACCCTGTAGGTATCCAAAATAGTGTACACGGCTCAGTAGTCTCATCGCGATCCCAGTGTGTAACATGAGTGCGGGACGGCCTACCATATAGATATTCAAAAAGACGGCTCACAAACTTCATCACACCCTCATGAGGATGGACTGCTAGATAAAGCATCCAAACCCGACTCAATGACCTATACAAATGGAATATTAACGTACTACCCCATGTAATACTAAATTGAGCTCATCAACGATATCCATCTTATACATAAACTATGTAAATCTGGTATATCAACGCATTATCCCATATAACACTGAGTTGTGCTCATCAACAATATCTAATGAGTGTGTGAACAATAAATAACTCAACACTTAATATAATCCCCTCTAGGATACACATGTGTGTGCACCAAAACTGTACTTATATATTCGTGGGTCTACGTGTAGAGAAGTACTCTAACCACACGAACACATCTCAAATAGATACAAAACACATACATAGAAAACAGGCTTAGTAGTCGACTACTACGCTTAGTAGTCGACTACTCTGAGTCCATCCAGAATCTTGGAAAAAAAAGAATTGAGAGTGAGTAAGGTTTCCGTGATTCGTGCCAGGAAAGGGGTAGTCGACTACACATGTTATTAGTCGACTACTTTGTGTTATATAGATTTCTATTGTCTCAGGTTTTGATGTTTTTGTGATATGTAACTTGTTCAAACGCGACACTTTCTTATCATGAAGTATAGTACAATATTTAAACTTTGTTAATTACTTTATACAAATTATCTTGAACATAATTCACACTCTTGGGTTAATCTAATTAGGGTTTAACAACCTAATTAACCAAATTCCTCGATTAAAACATGATCTCTTAACATGATTAACATAAGCATGCTTGCAAAAAAAACTCATAGAACAGATATAATTTGATTCAATTTCGTTCATATCTCTAGGTATCACAAACCTAGGGTTTAAGCATGATTAATTAACATGATAACTTAATTGATTGCTAAATTAGGATTTAAGTATGGTTTAAGCATGATTAACAACTTAAAAACAAAATTAAGAGCAATCCTAATGATTATGATCATGTTACTAACATAAACATCAAGAAAAACATATAAATCTAACATTGGATTAAGATTAATCATTAAAAATCTTATCTTTTTCACATCGGTTTAAGCCTAAACATGTAAAACATTGATTTAAACATCTTAAATCATTTATTAACTAAGGGTGCAGGTTTGATGAAGATGATCTTGCCTTAATCTCGAGTGTAAACCTCTAAAATGAATACCAAGCAATCCAAAAGTGCAAACAACCCGTTCTCCCTTGCCACACGTTGATGATCTTGCCCTCGTATCGGTATTTTGCTTCACAAAGCTCACAAAACTCACAAGAAATTGATCTAGGATTTTTGAGGGGAGAGAGTGGCTGCTAGGGTTCAGAGATATCGTAAAAGAGAAGAATTTTCATGAAAAACATAGGTATTTATAGAGGTAAACACAAAACAAAACTCGTTTGTCCCCAATCAGGAAACCTAGTCTGTTTGGAAAAATCACCTTCGATATTTTGGCTCTAACATTCATATCCGATCTCAGAATGTGGTGATTTAAGATTTGTTTGAAAGCTGTTGAAGATTCCTATAACTTTTGTCTTTTAAAATTTTCCAGATTCAATCTGAATAAGTGTGTAAAACACGTATATTCTTAACTGGTCGTTTTCCCCAGATTTCGGGCTCGTGCATGTCGTGCATGATTTCCCTCCTATATTCATATATATACATTGGATTAATCTCAAATCAAACACTAGCATACTCAAAAATAAATATATATTATTTATTACTATATAATATATTTATTATTATTTATCATAATATATTCAAATTTACGGGGTTTTACATTGTAAATCATCATCAAAACAAGAGAACTAACAATCTCCCGCTTTTTAATGATGACAAACCACTATTATTCTAGAGCATTAATAAAATAAAATTTTAGCTTATAGATAGTTGTTTGGCCAATCTATGAGATTCTCCCCTATCTATGTGCACAAATTAGGAGATTTCTCTCCCCCTTTGCCAACATCAAAATATGGTAAATAAGATAATATACACATGTAAAAAACCCACAAAATACTCCTCTAAGTGTTAGCCCACTCATGTCATATTCCTCAAGTGGATGGATTTATGACCTCTTCCTAGGAATTACTACCAACCCACTTCTCTTGGAATTGAGCCTTGTGTCTCCTAACCACTCCTCTAAGTATCCTTGTATGTTTAAACATATTTTGACAACATAGATCACAATAAAAATATGTAGATATGAAATTGATAGCTTAAAACCAATAGAAAGAAAAAAAGGCATCAAAATAAATATTCAAAGAATGAACATGCCTAATTTATTTTTTATACGAAAAAAATCTTCTTCATTAAGGGGTTTGGTAAAGAGGTCTGCTAATTTGATTTTGTATCAATGTAAACAAGAGAAACATCTTTCCTTTCTACATGGTCACGTAATAAGTGATGTTGTTCATCTATATGTTTGATTATAGAATGCAAAATAGAGGTTTTTTGAAATATTAATAGCACTAGTGTTATCACACAACATTTTCATATCATGAAAATGTAAATCAAAATCAGCTAAATTTTGTTTCATCCATAAAAGTTACGCACAACACAAGCTGGCGGTAATATACTCCACTTCCGTAGTGGACAAGGCAACATAATTTTGTTTCTTGAATGACTAAGAAACAAGTGAGTTACCCAAAAATTGATATGTTCCACTCGTACTCTTGTGGTCTACTTTTCATCCGACAAAGTCGGCATCACAATAACCACAAAGATCAAAAGAAGTGTTCTTAGGATAAAACAAACCAAGTTCTATAGTGCCGTTTATATATTTAATAATTTTTTAACTGTAATGAGATGAGATTTTCTAGGAGAAGCTTGACAACGTGCACATGCACAAACACTAAACATAATATCCGATCTACTAGCTGTGAGATAAAGTAAACTACCTATCATATCTTGATAATGCTTTTGGTCTACCTTCTCACACTCTCATTCAAGTCCAACTTAATGGTGGTGCTCACAGGGGTTGGCGCATGTTTAGAATTCTCCATTCCGAATTTTTTGACCAACTCTCTTGCATATTTGCTTTGTGACACAAAAATCCCACCATTGATTTGTTTGACTTGGAGACTGAGAAAAAAAATGTAAGCTCTCTCATGTTCATTTCAAATTGTTCTTGCATAACTTTAGAAAATTCCGTGCACAAAGATTCCTTAGTGGCACCAAAAATAATATCATCAACATAAACTTGAACCAAAATAAAATTAATTTTCATTTTTCTAACAAAAAGAGTATTATCAATTTTTCCTTTTGAAAATCCATTATTAATGAGAAAACTTGAGAGACAAGCATACCAAGCTCTAGAAGCTTGTTTTAACCCATATAAGGCTTTTTGTACCCGGTAAACATGATTTAGAAATAGTGGATCAACAAAGCCGGAGGATTGATCAACATACACCTCTTCTTCTATGAAACCATTTAAGAAAGTACTTTTAACATCTATTTGAAATAATTTAAAATTTTTAAAACTACAAAGGCTAAAACGTTCTAATTGACTCCAATCTTGTAGCCGGCATAAAAGTTTTATCATAATCTATGCTCTCCTCTTGATTGTATCATTGGACAACTAAACGAGCTTTATTTCTAGTTACTATGCCAAATTTATCAAGTTTATTTCTAAAAACCCATTTTGTTTCAATAACATGAAAATCTTTAGGTCTAGGAACAAGTTTTCAAATATTATTTCTTTAAAAATTGTTTAATTCTTCATACTTGGCTTAAACCCAAAATTCATCATTCAAAGCATGATCAACACATTTAGGCTCAATTTGGGATAAAAAAGCTACATTACAACACTCGTTCATAGCCTTTGAGCGAGTTAAAAATCCTTTTGATGGACTCCTTATAATTTGCTCCTTGGGATGATCCAGAGCAAATCTCCATGCCTTGG
This sequence comes from Asparagus kiusianus, assembly GCA_022839385.1. Classification (NCBI taxonomy): domain Eukaryota; kingdom Viridiplantae; phylum Streptophyta; class Magnoliopsida; order Asparagales; family Asparagaceae; genus Asparagus; species Asparagus kiusianus. The sequence continues at coordinate 111,721 of BQKN01063689.1, forward strand.
GGAGTTCCTCTTGATTTTGTTCAAGGTTCCCTTCCTCCATCTTTTGGTGCATTCGTTGAGGGTTTGTCATTTATTTGCATGAGTTCTAATCCTCTCTTAATATCATCGTCATCCCTAGGCACACCATCTAGCAAACCATCATTAGTTTCATCAAAAATAACATTTATAGATTCTTCAACAATGAGCGTTCGTTTGTTAAAAACTCTATAAGCCTTACTCCTTGATACATATCCTAAAAATACATCAACATCAATCTTTGAATTAAATTTGTTATGGTGGTCTTTTGTGTTAAAAATAAAACATTTACAACTAAAAATTCGGAAATAGCTAATATTTAGAGTTATGCTAAAACAAAGTTCATAATATGTTTTCTTGAAAATAGGTCTAATTAAAACACAATTTAAAACATAGAAAGTCGTGTTAACGCCTTCCGCCCAAAAATATTTTGGCAAATTAAAAGCATTAATCATAGTACGTTCCATCTCTTGTATGGTATGATTTTTTCGTTCAACTACACCATTTTATTGTGGTATTCTTGGAGCAGAAAATGTATGTGTAATACCATGATGGTCACAAAAATCACTAAAAAATTTATTTTGAAATCCACCACCATGATCACTTTGAATTTTTACAACTTTCAAATCCTTTTCATTTTCAATTCTTTTTACTAAATGAGAAAATTCTTCAAAACATTCATCTTTATTAGCAAGAAATATAACCCATGTAAAGCATGAAATATCATCAACAATAACAAACACATAATGCTTTCCTCCTAATGAGGCAATACACATATGACCAAATAAATCAAGATGAAGCAATTGTAAAGGTTTAGTGGTAGATACCTTATTTATGGATTTAAAAGAGTTTTTTATTTGTTTACCTTTGGCACATTCCTCACATTGTGAATCTTTAATGTATGTTAGACATGGTAGTCCTCTTACCAAGTTCTTCTTTGATAGCTTAGAGATTAATCTCATGTGAGCAAGTCCAAGTATTTTGTGCCAAATCCAAGGGTCTCCATCCACCGTGGCAAGACACTTCACATCTTGATCTAAAAGCTTATTCATCTCAAAATATAAATATTAGACTTTCTAAGGATAACAAAAATAGCTTTATCTTTTAGACTTACAATACACTTATCTGATTTAAAAATAACATCATAGCCTTTGTCACTAAGTTAACTAATACTTAAGAGATTATGATTAAGTCATTTTACCAAATAAACATCCTCAATTACGGAAGAAGGTATCTTACCAATATTACCAATACCTACAATTTTATCTTTCTCACCGCCACCAAAGGAGACATTCCTTCTATCCTTAATAGGGTTGCAAATAAGTCCTTATTGCTCGTCATGTAACAAGAGCAACCACTATCAATGTATCACAACTCTTTACATCTTGTACGAGACGTTCCCTGCATGTAAACAAGAGGTAGAAGCTTTAGGTACCTAAATCTTGGGTCCTTGGATGTTAGTACTCTTGGCACCATTAGGTACCAACATCAATCCATAATCATAAATATTATCTCTAATCCTACAATGTGTGAAAGTATGACCATATTTCATGCAATATGTGCAAATAAAATCTTTCTTGTAGGTGGAGGTATAAGATCTATGATACCATGTTCTTCTAAATTGATGATGATTATAACTAATGGAAGTATGATTGGCTTTTAATATGGCATTTTATTTTTTAATTTTTCAATTTGAGATCTTAATTGTTTGTTTTCAACTTCAAGATCTCTAATTATCTTATCTTTTAAAATGATGGCATCATTTAAAAAGCATTGTAGTTGTTCAAATTTAGAATCACATGAATTATGCACCTTTTTAAAAGAAGAATGTTCACTTTTTAATTTCTCAAATTCAAAGTTTAATTCTTCTAAAGCAGCTCCTAGCTCACATTGCATAAAAATTAATTCATCTTCGGATTCGGATTGTACCTCATCTTCATGAGCCATGAAGCAAACATTTGGATCATGAAGAGAAATCTTGGTGGCTTCTTCATCACTATCTGAATCACTTAGTTCGGATTCCTCCCATCCCACATACATTGCCTTCTTCTTCTTGTACTTCTTGTACTTCACGTATTTCTCTTTTATCTTAGGACAATCCTTTGCTATATGTCCTAGTTTATTACATTCAAAACGTTTACCTACACGAAGGCGGAACTTGTTAGAATAATTTTTAAAATTTTTACTAAATTTAATCAATCTTGATATTCTTCTAGAGAGGTGAGCCACTTCTTTAAAAACATATGTTTTACTATCCGAGGAGGAGGAGCTATCATCAATTGCTCCTTTAAGAGCAATAGTCTCCATCTTTTGTGAAGGCTCTTCATTCTTTCATTTGGGTTCTTCCTCCTTCTCCTTAATCTTCTTCTCATGGACCTTGACCTTGCCAATGAGGCCATCTAAGGTGAGCTTGGTAAGATCATTTGCCTCCTCAATGGCGGTTGCCTTTGGCTCCCATATCGATGTGAGAGAACGAAGAATCTTGTAGTTCTTTTCTTGATTCTCCAACTCCTTGTCAAGGCCATGCAATTGATTTATAATATTAGTGAAATGACAAAACATATCATCAATTGATTCATTAGGAAGCATTTTAAACAATTCAAACTCATGCATAAGGCTACTAATTTTTGACTCTTTGACTTGGCAGGTTCCCTCATGAGTGACACATAGTTTCTCCAAAATTTCATGTGCGGTTGCACATATAGAGACCCTATTGTACTCATTTGGAGTGAAATCAAAGTGTTCATAGCTTTAACATTTAGATTAGCCAAATGCCTTTCTTTCTCGGTCATATCGCTACTAGACTTCTCAACATATTTCTTCTCTATTATCTCTAGGATGTCAAGATCAATGCATTGTAAATAAATTCTCATCCTAGCTTTCTAATATGCAAAATTATTACCGATGGACAATGGTGGTCTCGTGGTTGATTGACCTTTAAGCATATGCACATTCATTGTTGAATCCATTTGGATCTTTGATTTAAGGTGGTTAGACCTAATAAATATGCAGAGACCAAACTCTGATACCAAATGAAATTACTCTAGAGGGGGGTAAATATGGTAATAAAATAATAAATATGCAATAAATGAAATTCAATACAACATAAGACACAAATTAAATTCTAAGGTAATAAATAAGGAGAAAAGTTAGAGAATAGTTATCCAAGATGACACGGCGATATGTTCACGGGGTTTGGTCCTCCTACCTACATCCCTGACTACCTCTCCCGATGGTAACTTCACTATCACACCCGGTTTGGAAGCCGGAACTTCTTCACAAAGATCTCCCTACGAGATTTTACAATCATCACAACGATCTCCTCGAGATCAATCTCACCACACAATCACAAGAGGAATTAAAAAATCTCTCACAACAATCCTATGACAATGATCAAGAGATAAACAAATCAAGCTTAGGGGTTTGTGAGATGTGGAATTGAGAAACCGAAAACTTTGAAACAATTAAGAATAAAGGTTTGAAATTTTGAACTCAAGAACACTTAGAAACACAACTTAGGGTTTTTCTTTGCTATCTTGATTACTGAAGTGAAGAGAGCAATGGGGTATATATAAGAACCCCAAACAAAAGCCCAAATCCCAAACAAGTACCAAAATCCTAGAAATTTGGTTGAAACAAAAACTAGCCGTACAGTAGATCCGGTCGAATGACGGATCATGTCCGGTCGACTGACTATTTGACTATTGTAGACTCAGCAATCTTGGTTCGTTCGACCGACAATGTTATTCCAGTCGACCAACCTTAGTCATTGGTCGACCACGAAATGTAAATCGGTCGACCAAAGGTGACTGTTTGCAGGGTCATGGAAATTAGTTCTCTGGTCGGTCAACTGACGGGCAAGGCCCGGTCGACCGAAAACATGTACATAACGAAATTTGATTATTGTTGAAAATCTGACATTGTAAATTCAAAATAAAATATCAAATAAGTTCCTGTAGGCTATCTAAAAATCACTACAGATAGCTTATCCCCATCAAACACCGATGATGGAAGTTATAATCTGACGACTTCCAGAAGGCTATAATTTAAAGACTTTCACGTAGAAGGTTACAATCTGACGACCTTCACAACAACTAATGAAAGCTCTAATTCAACAGCCTTCATAATCAACATCGAGAGTTACAATCCGATGACTCTCATATTTTCAAGGAGCCAAGACGAAGGTTACGAGGTAATGATCTTTGCAACGCTCTAGCAAAAGAGACTATAAATTAACAGTCTATTCATATTAAAATGCAGATATCTCTCAAACCGGAAAGAATTTGGCGAAACAAAGGAAGTAAACCGAACCCTATGGGGTAGGTTTGGTCGGCTCCGTCTCGTCGAGATAGCTGATTTTTATATATAATTCGTCCTATTCCGACTTACGGTTTGAAAGTTATGACATGTTCTTCGCAGCAAGTTATGTTCTGAAGTCCGTCTGTGAGACTGCACTTCGCCTGAACATTAGACTTAGCCTAAAGCTCGTCAAGCACGCATGAGGATCACCTCTGCATCCAAGATTCAAAACACAGAGGTCATGCCCGCATTCTGAACTCAAAATGCAGAGGTCATGCCCGCGTTCTAAACTCAAAACGGGGAGGTAGTGACCACATTTGAGATTCAAAACGCCGAGGTCATGGCTGCATTCCAAACTCAAAACGCAGAGATCATGGCTACATTCCAGGTTCAAAATGTAGAGTTCATGGACTCAAAACGCAGAGTTCATGCAGAGCCTAACTCTGCGTCCCAAGTCCAAAACACAGAGTTCATCTCTGCGTCTCAGATGCCAAAACATAGAGTTCATCTCTGCGTCTCAGATGCCAAAACACAGAGTTCATCTCTGCGTCTTAGATGCTAAAACGCAGAATTCATCTCTGCATCCTAACTCTGCATTTCAGATTTACAACACAGCGCGACCTGTGCGTTCAGGCACCAAAATAGGCCCAACTCTGCGTTTTTAGTCTAAAAACACAGAGTTCGAGCCCTGAACGCTATTTTTCAGTGTTTGACTCGTTCAATGCACGAATTGAATGGTTTCAAAACTGTTTTCCCCACGATTTGGGCATGAATTGAATGGTTTCAAAACCATTTTCCCCACGATTTAGGGAGCTATTTAAGGGGGCGGTTACACCCTATTCAGCCCCACTTAGGAACGAATTAAGGGGACGGTTACACCCCTTAATCTCCTATAAATAGGGGTAAACTCAACCGAGTTAAGGGCTGGCTTTTTTGGATCTTAGACTTGGCAGAAAAGAGGAGATCTTAGACTTGGCAGCAAGGGGAAGATCGACGTTCATCCTTCAGCAACGTTCAACAATAGAGAGCTTTCATCCTTGGCTTATAAATCGATTTTGGTTAAATCAACTCTTTCATAGTGTTTCAAACTCGTTCAGAGTTATCAACTCGATCAGAGTTCAAAACTTGCTCTACAAGTTCTTCTAAAACTCGCTCTGAGTTATTAATTCGTTAAGAGTTATTTTCAAACTTACCACGCAAGTTCTCCACAACGTCAAATCGTGAGGAGAAGACCATGTTCTAGTGAAATAATACGTTCGGATCATCAACGAAGAGCAAATTCGACGTGAGCATTCAAAGGAGGCACTCCATCGCCACCGTGAAGAACCCAGAATTAAACAAAGGGGAGAATCCAGATCATTCTCCTCTCTTTTGTAATCAGGAAATTCAATTGTAACTGAGATTAAAGGAATACAAATCAATTTTCCTTCATTTTCTTTTTACTACAAATTTTCCACCAAACAGCTCCAAAATTATAAAACTTTAGGAAATATTTATAAACATGAATATAAACATGATAGAAAGGAAATTTATGAAAAATCATTTTCCAATTGTAAAAACTTATCATTTTTGAAAAATGGTCAAAACATGTTTTTATAAGTGTGTGTATGTGTGAACCCCAATAGCTTCAAGTGTTATCTACTCAACGACTTGCCTACATTAAGCTCTAGAGAGAAAATAAAAATAAAAATATCTCTCACATATGAATATAATGCTTGAGTCTTGATATTTGCTCATATGTTAATGAAGCTTCTCTTGTGTAAGTTGCTCTTGAAAGCTTGTCTTCATCAACTTGCCTCCACCTCCTTGGATATCATCATTGTAGATCATATTCCATCCAATCCTCCAATAGTTAGCACTATCTTGCTTGGAAAAATACAATCTACACAATATCACTCCATCAAGCAATTAGCACCAATAATAGTGTTTATAAATCATCATCAAAATAAGAGAACTAACAACCACCATATGGTCAAGTTCTCAACTCCTAATGGAGTCGGAGTCACCAGGAGCAATCAACGAGAGGCCAGGTCCTATTACATGCTCTCCGTCAAGGGTAAGGGCGTACAAGGTGTCATGCCCTTTGAGAAAGTCTGCCTCCAATTGGAGAATACAATGGACCAGCAGAGGATGACACTGTTAGAAGAACTCCATGAGATACCCGTTGACCAAACGGGACTAAAGACGGTCAAGATTGGGTCTAGTCTAGTTGAGCCTTTGAGAGGGACCTTGACAGAGTTTTTATAGGCAAACACTAATGTATTTGCCTGGGGACCCGAAGACATGCTGGGGGTTCCCCCCGAAGTGATCAGCCATGAGTTGGCCATCGACATGCACATCAAGTCCGTCCAGTAGAAGAAGAGACATCTTGGCCCAGAGCGCCAGAAGGCAGCATCCGACGAAGTCAAGAGGCTTCTTAGAGCTAGCTACATCCAGGAAGTCTAATATCCAGAGTGGTTAGCTAATGTTGTATTGGTGAAGAAAGTACTAAACAAATGGAGGATGTGCGTGGACTTCACCGATCTCAACAAAGCTTGTCCGAAGGATATCTATCCCCTACCTCAAATCGATCAGTTGGTCAATGAGAGTGTAGGCCATGAGCTGCTCAGCTTCATGGACGCCTTCTCCGGCAATAACCAAATTTTCATGGTAGAGCATGATCTGGAGAAGACCTCCTTCATCATTGATTTGGGCACTTATTGCTACAAGATGATGCCATTCATACTGAAGAACATAGGAGCTACATATTAGAGGCTTGTCAGCAAGGTCTTCAAGCACCAGATCGGTCATAATCTGGAAGCTTATGTGGATGACTTGCTGGTGAAGTCGAAGCAAGCATCGACCCACATATTAGACTTGAATGAGACTTTCTCTACTCTCCCACATTACCGAATGAAGCTCAATCCTGCTAAGTGTGCCTTTGGAGTGCAGTCAGGGAAGTTTCTAGGGTTCATGATCACCCAAAGAGGCATATAGATCAACCTTGAGAAGATTGACGCCATAGAGCTACTGCTTGAGCCGCACACCTTGAAAGATATTCAGAAGCTGAATGAGAAGATTGTGGCTTTGGGTCGATTCCTCTCCAAATCTGCCGAGAGGAGTCTCCCATTCTTTAAGACTCTAAGGAGAAGTAAGAACTTGAAGGAGAGTATGACTAGGATGACTGAATGCAGTGCAGCATTTCAGGATCTTAAAACCTATTTGAGTACTAAGCCACTACTGAGTCAGCCTATAGGAGGAGAGACATTGTATTTATACATGGTGGTCTCCTCCAAAGTAGTCAGCTCCGTCCTTGTTCGAGAAGAAGAAAATATTTAAAAATATGTCTACTATGTGAGTCAGATCCTCAAAGTTGGCGAGCTCAACTACCCCCTTATAGAAAAGGCTGCCTTTGCCCTCATCATCACTGCAAGGAGACTCCATCCCTACTTTTAGGCCCATGCCATCATTGTGCAGATGAGTTTACCTTTGAAGAAAGCGATGTGCATCCCCACTACATCTGGGACGATGGTCACCTAGGCAGTCGAACTCAGTGAATATGATGTTCAGTTTGAATCCAGGATGACAATCAAAGCTCAAGCCTTGGCCGACTTCCTGATTGAGTCGACCTCCCTAAGTGATGAGTCAGCAACACTTTTGCCATCTTATCCGCCAGCACCTCCAACAGTTCAAATACCTAATCCTCAGAATCACTACACCCAAGAGCATGATGCACCTGAGTATACCTCATGGTGGTTATTAAAAGTGGACGGGTCTATAGGATGTCTAACAATTACTGCAGACAACAGATCCCCACAAAGCACAATCGATGGAGGTTACTATCTGACAACCTTCACAACTACAGATGAAAGTTATAATTTGACAACTTTTGCAATATATGAGAGTTACAAGTTGACAACTCTCACATTTCAAAGAGCCAAATTCAAAGATTACAAGACAACGATCTTTGTAGAACTTGAGAATAGAGATTACAATTGATGATCTCTTCAAGCCCAAATATGGAGCTCATCGTTGTCTTCCAGATTCAAGATGCAGAGCTCACCTCTGTGTTCTAAGAACAAAATGTGAAGCTCATTGCTGCGTTTCGAACTCAAGACATAGAGTTCACTGTAGGCAAAAAACTTGCCTTTATCCCAAAATCAAGAGCTTACCCATAGGACCTCGCCTGCGTGCTCAATTTTCAAGAACAAGCTTGTTCTGCTTGCTTGCCTACGTCAATCAGGCTAAGGAGAGCTCATCAGATTGCTTATAGAGTTCACTATAGGCAATAAAAATTACCTTTATCCCAAAATCAAGAGCTCGCCCATAGGACCTCACCTGCGTGCTCAATTTTCAAGAACAAGCTTGTTCTGCTTGCTCACCTGCGTTAATTAGGCTAAGCAGAGCTCGTCTGATTGCTTGACTTACCCACACGAGTTAAGCTCGCCTACAAGCTTGACTCACCCGCACGAGTCAAGGTCGTCCATAGGCTTGGCTCGCCCGCATGAGTCAAGGTCGCCTGTAGGCTTGACTCGCCCGCATGAGTCATGTTCGCCTACATGCTTGATTCGCCCACACGAGTCGAGCTTGCATGTTCGCCAAGATCGCTTGCAAGGTCGCCAAGCTCGCCTGAGTAGTCCAGTAGCTACTCGCTTATGGGAGTATGGTCATCCTTACCTATGTGTGGTCATATCCTATGATTTAAGGGAGGAGTTATGGTCCTCCTAACATAATCATAGGAATAGTCACTTCCCACAATTGGGGGGGGGGGCAGTGGCCATGCTTCTCCTCACCTATTAATAAGCCATATTTAGCTACAAGAACGGGGGGATAGGAGAGAGAGATTAGAGGACCACGAGATTTTCTTGGTTCTAACTCTTGGCTCTTTACAAACTCTTGCATTTTGGCCTTCTCTGTGAATTTGGCCTTGATACTCATCAAGCTTGGGTATTCGAACTCAATCACACGAGCTTCTACCATGTGCTGAAGCTTAACCGTAATTTCGATCGGATCGTCTAAGGGAAGCAAACTCAACGCAAGCATTTGAGGGAGGCATCCTATCGCTACCAAAGAATCCACGTTGAACAAGAAGAGCATTCTCTTCGCTTCTGTTGTAACTTTGATTCTTGGTTTGTAATTACCATTTGATTAATACAAATCTTCTTTTGAGATCAATTTTACATCATACAGAAGATAGCAATCACAGTAGGAGAAACTATTTTTTCAAATGAGATGGTGGTAGCACCATTCAACAAAATTGTGGAGGGGACGACTATCGAGCCCCTCGTGATTGAGTTTAATCAAGCTAAGTACGTGGAGTACTTATCTTCATCCTCTTGTGGCGGCAAAACATATCGCTGATGCCGCAAAGTTGTGCGTATAGCCCAACCCTAAGTGGCTGAGGCAACCATGCCTGAAAGCTCTACCCGAGCTATGGTAGGGGATTCTATCTCCCCTAAGCCAGTCAAGGTCAATCCAGAGGCCAAGAATGCAAGCTAAGGGCTTGCTCGTTAGGTCGTCAAGCGATCCATGCAGGCCCCTGTACAAAACAAAACTACGATTCGTGTCGGCATGGGCTATGCCTTCGCCATCAACATTAACACTCCTCTCTCAAAGAGACCTAAACAGCAGCGATGACAAGCTCTCGCCCGCCAAGAGGCATAAGCCATCATTTCCTATGATGGCCTGAGTTACTTTTCAGGCCTGAAAAGAGCCAAATGAGAATGTAAAGTTCTTAATTCTGGCGAACTGAGCCGATCAGGCGAGCCTACCTACTCAGGCGGGTTTCGCTTCGTTGGCAAAGTTCCCGAAATTGGTGAATTGAGTGTTTCAAGTGAGCCTAGCAGTTCAGGCGAGCCTTACTCTGTGAGCAAGATTCCCAATCCTGGCGAACTGCTCAAATCAAGCGAGCCCACCAAGTCAGGCTGGCTTCGCTTTACAAGCCACATTCCTAATTTTAGTGAGTTGAGTCAGTCAGGAAAGTCCTCTAATTCAGGCGGGCTACTCAAATCAGACAAGCTGAAGATAATAGGCGAACCCCATCAGGCTCGCCTGATAACCAAACCTCTCCCGCCAGCGGACCTTCGCCAGAAAGGTAAAGCAGTGGTTCGCCAAACATGCGAACCTCGCCTGAATGAACAAGCGGCTAAAGCTCACTAGCAAGCTGAAGCTCGCCCGAATAGGCAACCTCCCCTGTCGAGAAGAGCTCGCCTAAACTTGACACTTGCTGAATTTTCCAAGGGTTCTCACATGTCTTCTTTTGAACCTTCTTTGCATGATTTCACATTAGCTCCTTCTGATACCGGTGGTTGTCACTATCAACCTACAATGGATCTCAAGGAGCGTTTGACTCGCAAGCATACGATTAACAAGGAGAATCCTCAGTGTTACTATGAGAGGCTCATTAAGGCAGTACTCGCTGACTGCCAGTGTACCGAAGCACCAAAACCATTAGTTTTCGAGAGGCTTCCTTAGCAGCCTCTAGAGTCAAGACCTCCTCGTCGGAGACGCAATCGTCAGAGGAGATGAGCTGCTGATGATTTAGAACTCCCAGCCACCATGGTTAACATGACAGGAAAAGGTAAAGCTAAGCATTCAGATTCATCAAATCTAGAAATTTCCCTAGGATTGAAATACCTCCCCATTGAATGCGAGGGTGCCTACTAACACACACGTACTCAAAACAGGGGTTACCATCCCATTTGATTACGCATGCTTAGCACCCGTCTTCGATGACGATGACAAAGTTTGTTCAGCAATGGCAACATATCAAGCCTCAAGTTCAGTTCAGGGAAAGCACGCAAAGGTGTACATAGTGGAAGTCGCTAATGAGGTTGCTAGGAGATTTGAAGAGCAACAGACTATAACAGCCATGCAGCAAGTGACCATAAACTTCATGAAAGAGATGTTGGAGTAGCTTCTGAGCAAAAAGAAGAAGAAGAAAGCGAGGGCTTCACGCACTCCGCAAAAATCCTCAGGGAACAAAGGATGAGAACCTGCTCCTCACACGATGGAAGGATAAGATAACCTCGGATCTTCTTTGGGCTTTTCATCCAAGTCATCGGGAGGGGCATCATGTGCTAGCAGTACTCCCTAGGACAAAAGGCTCAATGAGTTCCAAAGCCAGCTCAATGTCCTAAAGCTCCAGAGAGACATGAACGAGCTGGGGGTGGTCATACCGTATCCAATTAAATGAGACACTGTCCCATACCCGGCAAAGTTCAAACCTTTGGGCTAAGTCTAGTTCGATGGCAAGGGATCTCCCTCATAGCATATCTACTACTTCATGTCTCAAACAGGTTTTCTCATAGGGAATGATCCTTTCCTCCCTCAACTATTCATTAGGACCCTAAAGGGTAGGGCCTTTGAATGTTCCGCAAGCTAGAACCGAGCGCTATCAAATCATGGGCTGATATGGAAAAGCTTGTTTTAGCCCGCTTCTTTGATGATGACATGGAAGTGTCGATGGCCAATCTCCTAGTTGAGAAGTAAAAGAAAACGAAGTCGGTCAATGACTTCGTAAAGAGATTTAGGAATCAGTCACTTCATTATTGGGACCAAGTCTCCGAGAACACCTTGATTAAGATGTGTCACAATAATCTCTCGATCAATATTTTGTCCATAGTCAACGCAGTGGAAACCTGAACCTGGAAGGAGCTTGTTCGCTAGGGTGAGCAAGTCGAGAACATGATCAAACGGTTGGAGGCTGAAGAGCCTTAATCTAAAAGAGGGGCATCTGAACCAAGTGCACTCAGAAACCCTTCTCGAACAAAAGGGAAAGAGATCATGGCTGTTGAGTCTACTCCAGCCCCCAAGTCGGCTCCGAGACAAAAGCCTAAGTCTTTTGAACTACGCCCTCAGAGGCAATTCGACTTCAAATAAGATTAATTTGTTGCTACCTTCGATACTCTCCTTAAGAGCAACATGATAAAGCTGTTGCAAGTGAAGAATCCTGAGGTCCTACACAAAACGGACGATCCGAACTACTGTGCCTAACACAAAATGCTTGGTCATCCTACCTCTAAGTGCTATATCCTCAAAGACAAGCTTTAAGCTCTCTATGACGTAGCAGTCTTAAAGAAGGAGAAGGTGCAGAAGAAAGTGACTACAAATATGGTCACTTTGAAATTCAGGACAAACCTACTTGAAGTTCATACACCGACAGGGGTAGTTCCCATCTCCAAGGCAAAGCTGAAGATCATCAATGCCGATCCCCACAATTAGCGAGAGAAGGGTCTAGTACCGCAGACATGTTGGATATAGGTGCCCTGTAGGCAATAATTGAATATTATAACCGGACCTATATGAATATAACATCCTTGTTCAAAATAATAGTATGCTATTTTGGTCAGATTTATCTGGTATTTTAATACAGATAAAGTCCTTAGAATGATACTAGACTATCAGGTATTTCGGATATGATCGTAATGAAGAGATCTGATTTGTCGCTAACGTATATTCTAAAATGTTCCTAGTCGATGAAGTGTTGAAATGTGATATCATCACTTTGGGAAGACTAGTGTATACTCTATTTCTCGTTTGGTAGGATGATGATCCATCTCTTGGATCATAGATGTGAGACATCAAGATATAGTATACATGTGACTCATTAGTGAATGAGTTGACTGAATAACTCACCGAGAATATCTAGTTAGTAATTATACTTAACTGTCAAATAGAAGTTCTCAAGTGATATAGTACATAATAGTCTCTTGACCCGAGACATGAGTGCAATATCTTACATGTTAGTATAGGTTTACTTAGACTTTTACCTAACCACAGTTCTTATTGAGTTGTGCATAACGGTTCTTGTTGGGTGCATCTCGAGATATAAGTAGATATTGAAATATCAAGATAGGATTATTCTCTCCCAGTATAGGGGGTTGATGTCATAAGATTGTTTGATATAACTATAGCCTAGAAATTCTTGGCCGAGGTAAATAAGATAAACTAAGTATCAGTTTGATCTTATAAGTTATGAGTTTAATATCAACAAACACTAATTGAGTAATTAGGGTTTGATAGTTTTCCATACCCTAGTCTCAATAGTTTGACATGGTTTGACGAAGAGACCGGACTGTACGGTATTATCACTGAGTGGTCCTGATAAAATTGTGTAAGCATCTTGCATATATTTATCACAACTTATACCCGGGTAGTCTTTATATGTAGCTAGCACCTCTGTTGTACTTTATGATATCATCCACTGCTGAATTCTTAAGTTGGGCCTAAGAGTTACACCAAGCGCGTACTTAAATCATATGAAATACAAATTTATAGAGTAATGCGTATGATTGATACACATATATGATTTTCACCGGATACACATAAACGGTTATGCATATCAGTAAAATCAGAATGCTATATGCTTAGAAAATAAATTCCAGTATTTTTCCTATAAAATCAACTTTTAGTCAACTAGTTGACTTTTTGGTCAACAATTGACTTTTGGTAAACTCATTAACTTTTTGGTTATATGATGACTTATTAATTAATGATTGGAAAATTACAAAATACTGTATTTATGAAATACTGTATTGATGTGGTATTTTCATTTATGAAATACGTACTTCATTATACCTTGATTAATGAGTCATGAGATGAGTCATTAAGATGGTATGATTTGGGAACATGGTTTTAGCACATAGTTTTGATTCTTCACGATTTATTGCATGACTCATGATATGAGTCATTGCATGACTCATGAGAGAATCATTGTTTTGATGACTCATGGTGTGACTCATAGGCTGAGTCATTCATGTCATGACATATTCTTCCTCTACAAATATGAGCTCTCTTTCTTCTTTCATGGTTAATAAAAAAATGAAATAAATGGTTTATTCATAGTTGCTTTCCATAAAGAAAAAAAGAGAGATCTACCTCTTACTAAACTCTAGCAATCTTTGAGTAAGAGGAAGTAGTAGGATTTTAAAGTACCCCGGGGCGGATATCTTGCCTTGTGTCTCAAGAAGACTCCGATTTTATCAAGCTCACTTGAAGACTTGGAGATCCACTACGAAGAGATTTACTACTACAAGGAGCAAGAGCTAGGGATTGTTCGATCTTCCATCGAATCACCCTTCGAAAGTATGACTTTCTAACTCTTGTATGCTCTCTTTAATATATGGATCATGTTAGATTTAATTAGGATGATCCTAGCTTGTTTTTCATGCTCTCTACATGCTTAGTATTATTATACAACAGTCTTCCATTGTGTATTTTGCATATATTTAGCACGAATTTCCAACATGGTATCAGAGTCATGGTTCCATCTAATTGAATCTTTACATACATATCTAACTCATAGTGTACTTGCTTCTAATTACTAGTTTAATTAAAAGATGTTTTAATAAAACTAGTTAATTAATATATGTTTTTTGTAATTAGTTATACTAATTGTTAATTCAAAAATATTATTTTTGGTTCATAAGTTTTTACGGGTAAAAACACTTGTATAAATTACAAAATACTTATTTACAAGTAGTGTAGTTGTATGTTAGAAGCATGATAGTCCTATTTGAGTTAGGATAATCCCTATGTTATCTAGTTTTCCAATTTGTTGCATAACTAGATAGATGCATATTTCTTAAATTTGATTAAGTTATATATTTTATATCATCTTGCGTGGATATTATGTTTATGGTGGTAGTGGACAACGATTCTCTTGTATTTATTGTATTGATATAATATAGCTACAAATGTAATATTATTTTTGATCTCTTCCCTACCCGAGCATGGGCTACGCCTACGGGTTTAGGCACTTACTCACCGATCATGGGCTACGCCTATGGGTATAGGCCCTTGTTCGGGTGTGGGGGGAGGTATGGTTGTTTAGTTTAGTTATTTTATTTATGGCTTTTATTTTATATTCAATGCAATATTATTACTCATCCTACGAGATGGTTTTTCCATTATAAATGGGGATTGCAAGTCCTATGTATATGTGATTTTAATAATACAGGATTTATAAGGAAGCTAGCACTGCAAGGAGTTGCAAATTGCTTGCCAAAATATAATTAGTGCGGTTGTATTTTATTCCTTTAGTTGTCCACTACCATTCCATATTGCTTTTTACAAATGTTGATATGTTGGTTGTACCCCAATTGTAGATGTCAATACAATTGGATGTTATATTCTGTAAAGTTTATATCTCTATCTCACTAGAGAAATAGTTTTTATTGAAAAAACTCATTTTTAAACTTGTAAGACATGGCAATAAGAGTTTATTGAGCATAGAGTGGTGAGACCGACCTTAACATAGCGTTAGTATGAAAGATAAATAAACCTAAATTAGTTAAAAGAAATGTATTTAGAATGAACTTTTAACTAGTGTCAAGAAAAATAATTATGAGATATAGCTCATGGGGTGATGTCCAACTTAAAATTAGGGGTGATGCCCAATCTTTCGCGCTATAGTCTTAAAGAACGGTGGTTACTTAATTAAGGTCTGATGAATATTCCCGGTGAATAGCTCGGAACCCTCCCACCAATCTTGCGCTTACCTGGCTAGTTTAATTATTGCAAGTATAAATACAGAGCATCTTTTAACTATACCAAGTTTAATTACGGTAAAAGATTTGTGAAATCATCCGTAGCCCTCCATCATTTTAGTTGAATACTTTTAAGCTTATAATACTATGTTTGTTGGCATACGTCAAGGCATAACTATTCTATGGCTAAGTAGTATTCATCTGTATATTAGATATAAGGATAGCTTAAGTTGGTTATGCGACTTTGTTACGTCAAGAGTTTGTATAAGTTAAATTTAAGCCAGTCAAGAAATAATGGGTCCAAACATGACTAGCATTTTGTGATTTGTTAGCATACGTCAAGGTCATAAAAGACTAGGGATAAAATCATATCAAGAATTACAAGAGTGTAAAAGATAAAAGTTGTCTACCAATTATTTAGTATATCAATTTGTTAGCATACGTTAAGATTGATGCATTCAATGATAATTGGATCTTGATCCCACTTGAAAACAAGTGGTTGTTTTCCGGTTACCTCTTATAAGGTTTTGAGGGACTCGAAAAATAGTGGGAGGCATAACTTAGATAAAAATGATCCAAATCTATTTTATGTATTGAACATCTGCTAAAATATTTTTTTGTCTCTCTTTCAGACCATTATGTCTGGCTTAAAAATCATATTAGAATAGAACAAGTTAACCGATCCTAATTACATAGACTAGTCGAGAAATGTTAAAAGTATATATCCAGAATTCTTAGCCTCACTCGTCAAGAAGAAGCAAGATGTTGCATCATCTTTAGATGTGTTTGTTACTCAGAATTGTTTCTCTATAAATCCTACATCTTGGGTATTAGATACCGGATCAGGATCTCACATCTATAATTTGTTACAATGGTTGAGAAGTTATAGGAAACTTGGAGCTGGAGAGATGACCCTACAAGTTGGCAATGGTGCAATAGTTGCTGCACTTGCAGTAGGGGATTTTCATCTAGTTTTGCCAAATAGAAACGTTTTGATATTGAAAAGCTGTTATTTAGTACCAACTATGATGTGCAATATAATATCTATATCTTTATTAGATAAAGATGGATATATATTAAAGTTGGAGAACAATGTTATGAATATCATATTTAATCAAAAGTTGATTGCTTATGGAACATTTTGTAATGGCATCTATATTCTTAATCAAAACACAATTCTGAATACTCATCACACTAATAAAAGAAAACACTCAGTTATGGATGACGCTTTCTTATGGCATTGTAGACTTGGTCATATTAATAAAGAAAGACTTGGCGAGCTACATAAGCATGGATATTTAGATCCATTTGACTTGGAGTCTTATGATACTTGTAAGTCTTGTCTTAAAGGTAAAATGACCAAGACTTTATTTACGGGAACTGGAGCAAGAGTTACAGAACTCTTAGGACTGATACATAGTGATGTATGTGGTCCTATGTCTATAATGCCAGAGGTGGCTACTCCTACTTTATTAATTTTACTTATGATTTCTCAAGATTTGGACATGTGTTTTTGATGAAACACAAGTCTGAAGCATTTGAGAAATTTATCGAGTATAAAAATAAAGTAGAGAACCAAACGAGCAAGAAAGTTAAAATTCTTCGATCTGATCGAGGAGGTGAATACTTAAGCTCGGAATTCTTGGGTTTTTTAAAAGAGAATGTGATTCTCTCTTAGGTTACTCCACCCTTTACACCACAGCATAATGACGTATCGGAAAAGAGGAATCGTACCCTATTAGATATGGTACATTCTATGATGAGTAACGTTGAGTTACCTTTTTCATTCTAGGGGTATGCATTGGAAATAACAACACACTTACTGAATAGAGTACCAACTAAAGCAGTGCCTAAACCTCCGTATGAGATATGGAGTAGGAAGAAACCACATCTTAATTATATTAAGATTTGGGGATGTCATGCTTATGTAAAAAAGTAAGTTCCTAAAAAGTTAGAGGCATGCTCAATATTATGTAAATTTGTAGGATATCCAAAGAATTCTGCCGGATATCAATTCTACCACATCGATGAACAAAAGATAATTGTTTCTCGGTTTGCTACCTTCTTAGAGAAGGAATTTCTTGAAAAAGAAATTAGTGGGAGCATGGTAGAACTAGAAGAAATTTCAGAGATTCAAATTAATACTGATAATTTAGTAGAACAAGCAAATTTAGTTATACCAGAATAATCTCAACCACTCCACAGATATCCAAGGCGATCTCATGCACCTAAGAGACAATATAATTTTCTCGTTGAAGGTAGCATGTTAGATCACGTCATAGATGATGATGAACCTTTTAGTTATCAGCAAGCATCTCAGAGTAGAGACTCTGTTGCTTGGAATGATGCAATGAAATGCGAAATAGACTCTATGTACACCAACAAAGTATGGATCTTAGACAATGCTCCTAAAGGGGTGATACCCATAAGTTGCAAATGGTTGTTTAAGAAAAAGTTGGGTGTAGATGGAAAAGTAGAGACTTTTAATGCTAAACTGGTAGCTAAAGGTTTTTGTCAAAGACCTGGATTAGACTATGATGAAAATTTTCTCCAGTGGCTATGCTAAAGTCTATTCGGATCCTACTTACTATAGCTGCTCACTATGACTACGAGATCTGGCAAATGGACGTCAAAACTGCATTTCTAAATGGTAATTTAGAAGAGTGCATATATATATATATATATATATATATATATATATATAT